>VXBQ01015470.1:109295-125505 GCA_013400175.1 Phainopepla nitens
CTTGAAGTTGATGCTGGCTCAAAGTGCTATCACTGCCTGGTGCCCTTGGAGTGGTGGAGGTGATCGGGTGGTGATGGCTGGAGCTGACCTGCAGCTGCCAAAGTGAGCAGAAGGACACCCCAAGGACGGGAAGGGAGAGCAAGGAGACTGAGAGGGATTCTGTCACTCATCTGCCCCCATGGAGATCCCAAGCTTACCCTTGCAGGCCTTGCGGTCGGTGATGGCCTTGCTGAGGTCGCGGTAGAAGCCCTCCTTGCAGTAGTGGCAGTGCCTGCCCGCCGTGTTGTGGCGGCAGTTGAGGCACACGCCGCCGCTCTTGCGCCCCGACAGCTTGAACAGCTCCATGTTGAAGCGGCAGCGCCGCGCGTGCAGGTTGCAGTTGCAGGCTGCGAGGGAAAGGGAGAGGATGAAGGCTGAAGGTGAAACTCAGGACCTTCTGGGTGGGCTGGAGCTGCCCTGGTGTCCCCCACTGCAGCAGGGGGTTGGGGTTGGAATGAACACAGCACAGCACAGGTCGCCCCAGCGCGCCATCCAGATGTGCATCCACCACCCTGTGGGGCCGGTGCCATGAGGTGAGGGCAGAGGAGAAAGGATGTGTGTAGGAACTGGCACCACTCGGCTGAAGGCAAGCAAGTGTGGGATGGAGGACTGCAGCTGGAGGGTCTGGCAGTGCCAGCTAGGCACTTGCAGCCCCACTGTCCCCCCTGCCCCTTCCCTGGCAGCTGGCTGTGATGTCAGAGCCCACCCGGCCTTCCAGCAGGACCACCCACCTCATGCCAGGCTGTGTGACAGCCCTCCTCTGCAACTGAGCCCCCAACCCTTTATATTTACAGCTCTACCTTGTGTGCATGAGCCACATACACAGAGAAATCCACACAGCAGCCCCTGTGTGCTCACATCCCTGTGCACACAAACATACACGTGAATGTGTGCGCACGCAGACGTGCACCAAAATATCCCCAGAGCCGTCCACGCGCCCACAGGCAGGCACACACAGATGTGCACAGAAACATCTGCACGCCCTCACATGTGCACACAAATTAGCCCTGAGAAGCACACAGCCCTCCTGACCGATTCCACGTGTGCGAGATAAAAAGGCAAAGCACTGCCCATTCCAGCTTAACACTCTCGCAAAAAGATAATGGGAACAAGATTTCCTTCGGCAAAATGTGGCGCCCCGCTCCCCCAGCCCTGGCCCCCTCCCCATGCTGGTAAATTGAGGTTGGGTGAGAGCTTTTCCAGGCGTACTGTGAAATTCATTAATGTGTCCGCCCAGGTTTAACTGCCTGGGCCTGGCCTGGCAGCCATGTGAAGTTGCCTCCCCACAGCCAGCAGCACCGGTGGGAGCTTCACCCAGCACAGATCAAACGCTGCCCCGGTGCTCTGGCCACAGGCATGCTGCGGGGACAAAGAGCATACCCCAACCATAAAAAAAGAGTTTTTTGGAGGCCTGAGTTGAACAGAAAGTTAGTGCCAGCACACTCAAACCTTGGCTGCTCCCAGAGCTCCCCCGAGTTATGAGATTAGTGAGAAATCACATGGTAGGCATCAAAATAACACCCAGTGTGGCCGTAGATACCTTCAGGGGCTTGTTCCTTTTGAGCTATTTTCATTTTCCCTGGTGACAGTGGAAAAGAGGGATTTTTAAGGCAAATTCTGGGTTGTGGTGTGTGGAGAGAAAGCAGCAAATACTGCCCAAGGTCCCAGGTAGCATGGGATGCTGTTGAACTAGGGATGTTGACATTCAAACAGGCTTTGCCAGGGCTGGAAGAGACACAATGAAGCATCCTGACTGCCAGATAATGGGACAGGGACAAGTCAAGGTGGTTTTGCAACAGAACTGTGGCAAAGGAGCAATTTTTGGGAGGAGTGGGGCCTTATTTTCCCCTTGCAGCACTGAAAGGCAAGTGGGGTCATCCCAAAAGGCAGTTCTGTGTCCCTCCTGGAATCACCCCAGCATCCTCTGGGGAAGGAGAGGGGCTGGCAGCCCAGAGCAGAGGTGGTGGGCAGCAGAGGAGAACTGTCGGATAAATGATTCACTGCCCTCGGTGCAGGTCCCTCTCTGCCTCAAGTTTAATTGGTGAGAGAGTAACTGGTGGGGCCTTTTCCTGGCATCACTGACCCTGGCACGTCCTGATCTGCCCCAGGGCCACCTTTCCCTTGGAACATGCTGCAGATCCTCTGATCCTCCCAGGAGCTGTGTTTGGGGAAGAAACCTCCCCTGGCAGCCCAGCAACATCTCCTCTCCTTCAGGCAGTGGTGCTGCCTGCTCTGGGACAGGGTCTGTAACTGCCAAGCCAGGATTCCAGAGCCAACAGGAGGACCTGGCTGAGCTTGGCCTCCCCAGGTGGGTGGCTGTCCCCACCCAGGGACAGGGTCACACCAGCAATGGCAATCCCCTCGCCCCCTGGCGCAGCCATCCGGAGCTAATCGAGGCAGACAGGTCCCCCTCTTACCCAGCTAAATACTCTCACTGTTCCTCAGCACTGAGGCAGTTGTAAGCTCTGTCTGTCTCCTGTTAATCACTAATTAAAGGCTTGAATGTTCCCTGCTGTTTGAGGTATTAATAAGAATTTAATTGCACAGTTTGGGGCTAATTACCTGGTAGCTCACTTCCGCCCTTGTACAGTATGCCCAATTAAACAATCATATGATCAATTAAACAATCACAAGATCTAATAATTTGTAATAATAGACTAATTAAACGTTGACACCTTGCAATGGAGCAATCTTTTGTCTCCCTTTTCATGATGTTTGAACCCTTTCCCAGGCCCTGGCC
Organism: Phainopepla nitens; assembly: GCA_013400175.1. Classification (NCBI taxonomy): domain Eukaryota; kingdom Metazoa; phylum Chordata; class Aves; order Passeriformes; family Bombycillidae; genus Phainopepla; species Phainopepla nitens. The sequence continues at coordinate 112,075 of VXBQ01015470.1, forward strand.
ACCCTAAAACCTCTCCTTCTCCAGGCTGCCGCAGATGTAGGAGCCTGGAATGACAGCATGAGGGGGCTTTGGGACAGAGACCCTGGCACGGGAGAGGCACCGAGCACACGTGCGGCAGGCAGAGGAGCCCGCAGGGCAGAGCGAGGCTCACCGCCCCTACAAGTTGCCTGAGAATAATTAGGGAAGGCAGCCGGATCAGCGAAACCCTAGCCCGGCTGCTGCTGCCAACCCGCAGCAGATTTGAGCTACGCCCCTGCTTTGGCTGGAGGAGAGCCCGGCTGGGACACAGGGCAGGATGAGGCTGCTCCTCTCGGTTCCACGGCAGCCGAGACCAGAACAGCCCTTTCCTCTCATTCACACTGTCCCTCGATCCTGGGGAAGGTGTTGTGAGAGAAGGGCTCACTCCTCTGCTGCTGCCAAGAAGCGGGAGGAGAAGCAGGAGAGAACCCTCCTCCAGGGGCTGCGAGGGACAAGGCTGAGGCACTCCAGCCCCATCCCGGGAGGAGCAGGACTCAGGATGGTCAGACAAGTGTAAATCTCCTCTGCCGGGGTGGCTGCCTTCCCCTGCACTCCAGATCCGCTGCGATATTGCACTGGGGGCAGAGTGCCCAGGCAGGGGTGGCAGGGCCGTGCCATCCGCTTGCCCGCCTCCCAAAGCCGTCGCCTTCCCCTGCTCTCCCCAGGAAAGGACCACGGCTGCTGCTGCTGGGGACTCACTGGTTTCCACCAGGTCTGCCGGGAAGCAAGTGCAGAGAACTCTGTTAGGAGAACTCCCAAGAGAAGGGAAAATTGTACAGGAAGGGGCACAGGGCACAAGGGAATTACATGTGATCCTCCAAATCCCGCCACCTCTCCGGGGATTGGTGTTTTCAGGCACCGCCATCCCGGTTGGATCCCCACATGCCCCTCGAGCAGCCCGCGAGGTTTTCCCAGGAGAGCGCCGCCCCTTCCCCGCCGAGGCCCCGCATCAAAGCGAGCCCCGGCATTATTCCGGTGCTCCGGAGAGAGCTCCTGCCGCGGGGCCACAAAGGGAACAAGGGCTCCCGCATCACCAGCGAGTGCATCAATTACTTCCAGTGGCTGCCTCGTGCTAATCCGCTTCCCCTCCTTCCCCGGGCCTGGCGTCCGGGGGCCGGGCTGCCGAAGGGGCGACCGGGCTGCCCCCAGCAGCTCGGGGGCGTCGGCTGAAAGCAGCAGCGCTGCTGGGGAGGAGGAGGAGGTTAAGTCTGCAGGGATAAAGATTGGGGGTCCCCAGGATTCTGGCAATCCTGCTCCTGCCAGCCCCTCTGCTGGGATTATCCTTCACACAGCCTGTCTCAGGCTAAAAGCTGGGGGGATGCATGGGTGGGGACACATCCCTCTTCCCTGCCCTGGGCACACCAGAGGACACACAGAGCATCCCAGTACTGGCAGGGCAAGCTCCCTGCGGGACATGCAGCCCCTGTGGTCAGAAGAGCCTCCCATGCCTGTGGACCGATAGTCTCCAACCATCAGGCATGGGGCCACGCACTCTGCAGCACAAAGCTGGCACTGTGCCCTCTCGCCAAGCCAGCCGCTTGGCAAATACACTGTCACTGTCCTGGCTGCGACAGCCCCAAACCTCCCTGCTTGCCAAACTCACGCTGACCTCCTCAACACTGCAGCACAGGGATGTCCCCACGAACACCACAGTCGCTCTACAGGAGCCGTGGCAGGGTTGTGCCCTGTGCCAATGCTCAAGACCTCAGGTAGTACTTGGCTGTTTCACCTGTGCATTTCCCAGAGGCAGAAACTCTGGTGAAACAACAAATGTTTGTCCTCACCTCCAGCTACATGGGTGGATGTCCCAGCATTGTGCCATGCTGTAGGACATCAGTTTGTCCCCATGTTAGAGCAGGCAGAGACTCCCATGCGCTGGACTGAGACAAACCCCCATGCAGAGTGCTGGCGAGCACAGAGCCAAGAGCTGACATTTTCCAACATGACCTGAAGCTGTACCAGACCCACGGATCCACTCTCATCCCCTTTCAGGGTGCTGCGATCCCCCACCCTGCCCCTGAGCTCTCACTGAGCTGCCAAGCTCCTGCATCCACTCACTCTCCTCCTCTTCCTCTCCACTCCCCAGCCACGCCTGACATCCACCACCACGAGCCAGCAACACCGCTGGCTGACCACAGGACTGAGTCCGAAACCCCGCAGCCCCCAGGCTGAGCAAAGGGAACTTCCCCGGCAGCCTCTCCTTTTAATTGGTGCTAATTGCTGCGTCTGTTCGTGCTGGCTGGGGAGATGTCATTGTTGAAAGGCACAGAGGGGAAGGCTCGGGGAGCTAATCCAGCTTTCAGCCGCTAAGCCCTTCGAAGGCGGGTGATGGAGAAGCTCTTTCAGGTCCCTTCAGAGAGGGCACAAAGCCCGAGAGGGGAAAGGGAGAAAGAAGGGGAGCGAATCAACAGGAAAAAACTACTTTCACACGCAGCTCGGGGAAAGGTCTTTGTGTGCGGAGCTGTTGGGGGGGCTCGAAGGGATGGCGTTGCGGCCCCGCCTCCTCTTCCCTCCTTCGTTTATCTTTTCAACTCCATCTGCCAAAAGGGTGGCGCAGCTGGGGGCAGGATGCTCAGAGCAAGGGACCCTCACCCCGCCTTGGACGAGATGGACGGAAAATCTGCAGATGCTACTCAAAAATGAGCTTCCTCTGTTTTAACCCCTTTTGTGCCAGCAGAGCCACCTCCACTGCTCCACCTGCTGCTTTTCTAGAGGACGTGGCCGTGAGGCAGGTGCAGAGCAGGGGGGCTCAAGGGGGCAGCCAGTGGGGTGAGGTCCTCCTCGTGTCCTGGGGGTTTCCATGGGCTCATGCACCTGCTGGAGGCCTCCCCTGCCTGACCTGCAGCAGCCCTGGGTGGGTGCAAAGTGGAGGGCTTTTTCTGAGCTCCAAAACTCATCTTTCTGAAACAAGTGGAAAAACACAAGGGCTGACACATTCCCACAGGGCATGAGGTGGCTTAAAGCATCAGCTCCAGCACTTGATTTGAATCCACTGTCTTTTTAGCCATTCTTAGAAGGAATCTGCTGTAACATGTATATATTGAAATGGACAGCTGGGTTCTCAACAAGACATCGATCACAAATACTAACAAGTCCCTCTGACCTCTGGCACATCCACTGAGCCTTTCAGAGGCTGATTAATGGTGTGGCTTTCCCTTGTCTCCATCCTCCTGAGACCTGGGCTCCTGTCCAGGAGGAGCGAAAGGCTGTTCCTCCCTCTCCCAGACCTTCACAGGGCTCTGGCATCTCCCAGCTCCATCCCAAACCAGGACAAAAAGCAAAAGTCTCCACCAAAATCCCATAAAGATTTACAAGCAGGACAGCCAGCTAATATCAGTTTGATGTTCTGGAAATATTTCATTTTGGTGACAATATTTTTAACTTATGGAAACCTTTGCAAGGACAGACAAGCTAAAACCACCACTCAGACTGAACAGATGAAATTTCAAATCAGGAACCTCAACCTCTGCCAGGTTTTTCTGCCTGCTCCCTGTCCCCAGGTACATCTCCCAGGGGACTGCTGTGATTGTCCCTCGGGCCCACAGACAGCTGGTTTGCTGCCCAAGGGAAACAATCCCAGACAGGCATCCGTCACTGAGGTCTGCTGCCTGGCTGGAAGACACCAGTGATTTTTTGGGAGGGTTTTGGTGCTTTGGCTCGTGGTGGAACCACTGCATCTCTTACAGGACAAGTGCAGCAGAGACAGGGTAGACGGTTGAGCCTTTCCCAATCCTCCAGCACAGGGAATGCTCCCCAGCATCTCTGGACAAGCACACTCCATTGCTTCGGCTCAGCACACATCACTCCCTATGACTTGTTTTAGCATTTCAGCCCCAGAAAACAAAGAAAAGTCTAAAAATGCCTTACCCAGGCACTCGTTGGCCTCGCGGGCACTCGCCCGCTGCCAGGGTCGGTCGTAGTGGAAAGGCTTGCAGCGGTCACACTCGGGTCCCTCTGTGTTGTGCTTGCAGTCGCACACCAGCTTCTGCTCCTTGTCCTTGACGCAGCGCGCCGCATGCCCGTTGCACTTGCAGCGCCCACCCACCTGCAGCTCCCCCACGGCATAGTAGTAGGGCGTGGAGCCCGTGCCCCCCTCCTCCTCGCCACCGTCCCGGCTGCTGTCACGGAAGAGGTGTGGGCGGCTGAACACCACGCGGATGTCGGTGGCCGTCACCCAGTCCTGGAGCACGGGGCTGCTGTCAAAGTCCTGGGCCGAGGGTCGCCCGTCGAGGGTGCTGAAGGCAATGAGCCCCCCGGTGAGTGGGTAGAGGTCGGTGAGGCCATCGGTGCACAGGGCCTCCTGCTCGTTCTGCTTGGTGACCGTGGCTTTGCTGGGCTTGCCGTAGATCTTACGGCACTGGGAGGAGTAGTACTGGTAGGGCACCCAGGTCTTGCCGTAGTCCATGGACTTGAGGATGGCGGTGGACTCGGGCCGGGGCGAGCAGAACTGGAGGCTGACGTAGACCACCTCAAACTTCTTGCCGAGGGAGAGGGTGAGGGTGACGTTCTGGGGTGAGTGGTGGAAGGTTTCTGAGCGCCAACAGGTCATGTTGGAGGCGGTGTTGAGGTCGGTCAGGTAGGCGGGCGGGTGGGCTCGGCGGGGGTCTGAGGCATTGCAATGTCGTGTCGGGGGCTTCCCGCACGTGCTGGAGGCTTGAACCTCCTTCCCAAAGGCAGCGTTGACAAATTCAGGGATGCAGCGTCGAGGAGCACCGCTCTCATCGTAGCACGGGTCTGGGGGGGTCTGCTGGGCCACGAAGGGGTTCACGGTCTGGGACAGGCCCAGCATGGCAGTGGTGAGGAGCAGGCGCAGGAGCTGCAGGACCTCCATCCTTCTGGGGAGAAGGAAGTGGCTCCTCCCTGGAGGAAGAACAACAAGAGTGAGTGGCACCAGCAGTGTCATGGCCACAGCACCACTCGTGTTGGGAGGGCTGCTAGGGGATGGGAAACTCCCCCACATCTGGTCCATCACCTGTACCCATTTTCCCATCCCGTATCCACTGATGCAGTATCCTGGGAGTGGGGCAGAGAAGCAATTACTTTGTGCTGCCTCATCCACACCAACTCCTCACTGTTCATCAGCAGGACTGAAATACCATGGAAATGGGAAAAGGGCCTGAGCTTTCAATGGAAGAGGTTGAAATCAGGGTACAGCCCTTCCCTGGCCTCATACAAACTGTCCTGTGGTGACAGGAATGTTCCTGCCTGCCAGCAGCCCTGGCTGTCACACATAGTTCAGAGACCCTGTCACTGCATGGCTGACAAGGGCTGCTGGTGGCAAAGAGTTTGGGGAAATCTTTCCGATGCAAAAGGAGCTGCAAACCCCAAGTTATCCACCTGTGGCATAGCTCCTGACAGAGCAGGAGAAACAGACAGCAGCAAAAACTTTGAAGCTTTGAAGACACATTGTGCCAGAGGCAGGAGCTCATTGGGATGAAGATCTGGAGCTCCTGAACACACCACTGCTTTCTTTGCTGGCTACGGGCAGAGTGGCTTCTCCAAGCCAGGGGCTTGATCCCCTCCAGATTCCTCTGCCACACTACCCAGCAGCCAAGGAAGTTATTCTGGTCTCACCCCCAAGAAATCCAGGTCTGGGTCTGGTGTTTTTGTTGACTGGGGGAAAGGCCAGGACCAAATGCATGACCTGGCTGGGCTCTTCTCCCAGCAGCTGCAGCACAGGGCCAGGGAGCTTAGTGGCTCCCAGCGGATGTGGCCCATCTCCTCTCCAAGTTATTGGCTTGAAGAGTGGAAGAGGTCTGGGTGTCACATTCCCTCCTGCTGGCTCTGAAAGCATGAAGGACCTCCCATACAATGCAGATTGGCCATGTCGCATTCTTGCCATAGCAGACCCCTGAGCCTCCTGGATGGGTGGGTGGCATCAGCTCTGCCATGCCATGCGTTGTGCTGAGCCAAAGCCCAGTTGTCCAGCCTCAACCAGCCCAATGCCATGACCAGGCAGGTGGAGGGGATCCCCTGGTCATCCCCTGTCCCACTAGTAAATCTTTACAGGATGGCTTGCGTTTCTCTCTGAGGAATGAAGGTCTGCATGACCCAGCCCAGCATCCCCAGGTCTAGTCCCCACCTCCAGCCCCAGTGCCACTCCTGCCTGTCCAGCTGCCCACTCTGGCCAAAGGGGGCTTCAAGGAACAGCCCATTTCAATGGTGCGGGACCTTTTTTGTTGTTGTTGTTTGTTATTCCATTTTGCAAAGAAAAAGGAGCCATGACTGTGGAAGAAAACTGCCTCTCCAGGCTGCCAAACCACTAATGAGGGGAAGCTCCTCCCTGCCCAGCCACAGGCAGCCCAGCAGGCACAGCCTGTGCCTACCAAGGGAACAACAGGGACAGGGATCTCAGCCCATTCTGGGACATCTCCCCCGAGGCAAAACCTGTCCTTGCCACTTCCGTGCTGTTTCCTCACTGCTTAATCCTCTGCTGATGGAAAAAGAGATGTGAAAATTTGGCAGCTCCCTTGGTGGTCCCTGCATCGTCCCAGCAGCACAGTTCCAGCTTTACCACAATACTGCAGAGCCTTTTGGGGACATGTCAGCCTGTGGCTTGGTGACTTGGCCAGCAGCAAGACAGAGGATGTTTTCTCTGGAGTGCCCAGAGCATTGAGAACCCAGTACTTGAGGAGTGTTGGCTGCAAGATTAGAGACTGCAGGGATGTAGCAGTCACCACAGCAGAGGAGGTGCCATGCCACAAGCAGCAGGCAGTGAAGAGCATCCCCCACTGCAGGCAGCCTACAGGGCCCTGCTGGGACTCCTGACCACACTGCAGGCAGCTGCCTCCTGGGCAGGAGATGAAGGTGTAGCTGCTGCCAGATCCCTGCATCTGCTTGTTGAGCAAAGGTTGTGGCAGGTTAATCCCCTAACACAATCCTGACAGGGTGATCCCCAGCCCCTGCCTGGCGCTGAGCAGCGCACAATGGGCACGAGCCCCTGCCAGCCCACTGGCAGAGCCCTGCTCCTGCATTCTCACCCAGCAAAGGGGCTGCAAGGTGCTGATGGACCTCCCCCAATGCCCAGCAGGACCCAGCCATGCATGCACTTACAGAGGCCAGTGCAGCACCTTTGGCCCCGCGGTGCTGCCAGCCCTCTCCCCCCACTCTGCCACTCCAGCTGTACATCCCACAGAGGGCATGCAGCCAGGGGCTGCAGCCAGCACCTCCCATCCCACCACCGACAGGGCAGCACTAGCAGAGAGACAACCCTGTGGGAAAACCTCTGCACCAGGAGGAGAGAGGAGAAACCCCCAGGGGTCCTCAGCAGCTGCATCCATGCACTACAGGGAGGATCAGGATGTATGGAACAAGGCAGCAACTAAACTGCCAGCAAAGTGTCTCCTCCACCCCCTCTCTGCTATGTGGCAGCAAGGTGACAGGAGTGGGGACATGCTCAAGCAAAGGCCTTTTAATTTCCTGTATGACACAAAGGTGTGGGGAAACCCTTGCCCAGGGGAAAGCGACAGCAGCAGCATCTCTGGTAGCCGGGGGAGCGGCCACAGGTGAAACTGTTAGGAGCCTGGGAGCAGCAGGTCTAGGACCTGGGACCAGGTTACCACTGGTTTAGACACACATGGAGGCACAAGCATCTCCTGCTCATCCTCCCTGCCCAGCGGGAAGCTTTGTCCCTCCTGCCAAGGCACCTGCCAAGCCTTACCAAGGCACAAGTCCCTGAGGTTCAGTGCTAAAGTTTGAGAGGCTCTGCTGCCAGGGAGCAGCCATTGGGGAGCAGCCTCCTTTCCAACTCCATCGGGGAGCCAGGGCTCACTCAGCAGTGCATCAGCTGCAGAGGCAGGGCATGAGTGGAAATCATTATCATCTGCAGGACCACACACAGGCACGCACTCCCCGTGCTCAGCTCACCCCATTATCCCACTGAAAGAGAGCTGGGGCCGGTGGTCTCCATGGGCCTCACCTCTGTATTGGAGAGGAGGGCAAGCTGCAATCTGCTCCCTTTTATGCATATTCAGCATGACCCTGAGACTGCCGGCAAGCTGCCAGAGAGGCCTGGGAGTGGGTATTTCTCTCCCTGGTCCCCATCTGCCCCCCCCCACCACCACTTTCCACTTCCCATCTTTGCTGTCCTCGGTTCAGATCAAATGGAGACACTGCTGACTAAGCAGAGAGAATTGGGATGACTTCTGGGTGCTGAATCCAGCCCAGCAGGTTCCTGGATCCGGCATGAGGAGGGACATGAGCAATGGAGCCCCTTTCCCAGAGAGAGCATCCCGAAGGTGTCCCCAGCAAGGCTCTCGGGTGGCTGCCAGCTCCCTGCCACCAGCAGCAGTGGTGGCCCGGGGGAATGTGATGGTGGGGCTCACCCTTCCCGAGGAAGTGGCTGCCCTCCCAGCTCCTCCCCAGAAGCGGCTGCATTTTTGAGGTGGGCGATTTCCTCACTCTTCCACTCCAGGAATGCTAACAACCGTGCGGCTTGGAGGGAAGTCATGCTGCTGGAGCGCTTCAGAAGTGCTTTAAAAAAAATTAGCTTCTACATCCAACATCTCTACACCCCTTCTCTCTACAACCACACGCTTCCCAGAGCGACCAGCAGTGTTTCCCTGCCTTGTGGGAGACTTGTCAGGGAGATACTCCAGCCCACTGTGGGCTCCTTTTCCGTCGTCTTTCCAGAAGGCAGTGCTGCCGAGGGTGATGCTGGGTGCAGATGCATGCCTGGAGCTCCAGGTCTCCTGAAGCTGAGCCTTCGGGTAGGTGCTTGGTCCCCAAAATGGAATGGATGAGGCAAGTGCAGCAGGTGAGGCAGCGCAAGGAGAGCAAACTTCCCACAGAGTGGATGCTGGTGCCTACAGCAGGCCCAGGATCACCACCTGGGACCACAGCAGCTTTGCTGAAGTAATTACAGGATTAGGTGGAACAACACAGGGCAGGGAGGGAAGTAGGTTATTAACCAGATTTGATCCCAGGACCTTTGCAACACAGGAGCAGCCTTCTCTAATTAAAGTAGAGAGGAAGGCATGGGTGGTGCTCTGCTGTTGGAAAAATGTGGCCTTAGTGGGCAGGTGATGGCTAAATCTGAGCAGCCAGTGCTGCCCTGGAAGGGGATAGGAGAACTCCAAGGAATGACAAGGGAATAGTGCTGCACTCCTTCCAGGGACCTGTGCTGCTCCCTCAGGGTGATGCTCCCACACCAATGCTGCAGCCATGCTGCAGCCAAGTGCGTTTCTCTTCCATGCCAGGACAGCGTGGTGTGGGGGGGATTTGCACCACTTGAGGAAAAGACATAGCCTTACTTGGAACTGGTTGAGGTGGCAATGACCAGTCCCCATCACTCTATGCACAAAGATCAGGTCCTGGGTGGCAGTGTGGGGCAGGGATGGAGCCACCCACCCACATGGGGCACAAATATGCACAGCAAAAGCCATAGATCAGGAGGCAGAGACTCCTGGGCAAGGACCAAAAGATCTGAGTACTTGAGGGGGTCCAACAACTAAGACTCTTGAGTAAGGCTGATCCAGGAGGACTGCTCGTTTCTGAACTGTGTCATCCCAAGTAAAGCCCATCAGCAGTCCAGATGCCCTCTGAGAAGGAAGCCACTGGGAGGATGGGACAGGACCCAAAGCAGAAGAGGAATGATATGCTCAGAGAAGCTGAAACTAGGCACAAATGACCAGAGCATGTCCCTTAACCAGGGTGTATCTGCTACGACAACCTGGGCATTTCCACCTTGTTATAGGCCCTTTGTAATGAGGGCATCTGCCCTCCCTTGCTGTACGTGTGGTGGGAGCAACCCCCTGCAACTCTGCCCCAGCTGATGAATGAGATCCATCCTGGGGGGCTGTCAGGGTCCCTGGATACCCAGGTCACTCTCCCACTGTGCTGATGCCAGCTCAGAGAAGATTAATTCCTCCACCCAACAAACAGAATCAGGCCCAAACTCTGCTCCGGCCGTGGATAAATAATTCCATGTGTTTCTGGGATATAAAAACACAACTGAGAAGTATTTAAAGTGAAAGGAAAAACTCCACAGAGCCAAGGTACTGGTCCAGCTCAGCTTTCCAGAGGGAGGGAGTGTGTGCTGGGAGAGGCCGGAGGGATATACTGTGGCTGGGAGTGCTAATCGCCTTCCCAGCCGCTAATGGAGCAACTGGTGCCCACTTGGGACACGGCTAATGGCACAAAGGAGATGCCTCACTTTCCTTTCCAAGCTCCCTCATCTCTCCTGATATTTAAGTATCAGAAGCTTCTGAGTGCTTGCAGCCCCACATTCGCAGGGCTGCCCACACTGCACAGCCCCTCAGGCTCTCAGCACACGCAGCTCAGGGGGGCAATTACACAGCAGCATCTTCCTGCAGCAGGCACTGCAGGTGATGGATATTGCAAGGCACTCTTGGCAGGTTGGAGTCAGAATTACACAAGCCATATGATACCCCGGTGGTGCCAGGAGACATGTACAAATTACACTGCACACAGGAAAGGATGGGCCAGATTCTGACCTCAGTGCTTTGGCATCAGCCCGAAGTAACTCCATTCACATCGGGCCAAACCAAGACGTAAGCAACTCCATTCAAATTTACACTGGCATACCTGTGGTCAGGATCTGGCCTGGCTTGAATTAGTTGCAGTCTGATGTTACAAAAGGCAGCAATGGAGCCCAGATTTCCAAGGTTATCGAAAACAACCAAAAAATAAAAGAAAAAAGAAATCCACCACAAAACAAACAGTCCCCAGGCTATTCAGCTCTGTGCATGGAGCTGTCAAATGCAGGACACTCACTAGTTTCAGTAACTCATAAGCCATGCTGACCACAGGAAGGAGGGACCAACACCCAGCATGGGTGTCCTGCTGGGTCCCCCATGCCCACTCTGCTCACCACTAGCCCTGAGCAGAGGTGGTCCCACTCTGGGGAGAGGAGACTTCAGCATAGTATCACCCACAGGATGCAGACCTGAATCCATTTTGCTGCAACGCTCTTGCGTCCCCCAGCTAGTGCAAGCTGGAGATCTCCTAAAGTTCCCAATGCAACAGCAACTCAAGGAGACATTTGGAGCCCTTGACCTTGCAGGACAAGCAAGCACTGCCTGGATGTACTTGGACTCAATGGTCCTTGTGGGTCCTTTCCAACTCAGGGTGTTCTATGATTTTTTTCTGTCCCATTTATTAACCTGTTCTACATCTTGACCAGTTAGTTGTTTTACCCAATTCTAACCCCCCACCGCAGTCTCCCAAATCCCTTTGCACATTCCCACCACAGTGCTTGGCTCTACTGAGTGGTCTCAGCAGCTTCCCTCAAGGTGCAGAGGGTTTTCCTCCCGCTACTCCCAGTGGATGCAAAGGACTCAGATTTCCAGTCCAGAAGTCCTCATTGCTTCCACCCCTTTCCACTCCATATGAGAATAAAGTGGTCTGGTTTCCATAACATCCCTCATTGCATTTTCACAACATGCCGGGCACAGATGTTGAAAATAGTCTGGATGAATATTTAAAACGGTATTCAGAAATGACAACATTTGGACGGCCTTGAAAGATCTCTCACATTGGGCAGAGGATGGCTCACAACAACGAGCTGGAAACACACTGCACTTTGACATGTCTTTTTTTTTTTACCCCCTCTCTGGCTATTGGTATGATATTTTATGCCCCTGGTGTCCCACAGTCTGTTATTGCTTGAGTGCCAGCCAAGCCTGCAGCATTAGAAAGAAGCTGTCACGTACGTTTTTAAACATCACGGGGCAAAGCGGAATATGGAAAATCTGTCGCGTTTCCATCCGAGCGCAAGTGTCCTGCGCAGGCTCAGGGAGGGGCTCGAAGGGGCACAAAATAATTGCTTCCTTATGGAGCAGGGCCTGACTAACCAGGGTGGGGGAGCAGGAGGCAGAGGTGCTGCCTCAACACCCTCGACATGGTGGGCTGCTTCCCTGCTGAAGACATCTCAGCACACCCCTCAAGGTGTGCACTGATGCTCACCTCCTTCCTCAGGGCTGGGTAAACCTCCTCTTGGAGTCACACCTCTGCCAGCAGCCAGCCAAGGTGGGACCTCCATTCCGTCCAACCCACACTGAAAACACCATTGTTCTGGTGCTCAGAGAGCAGTGGAAATGCTCCTTAGCCTCGACGTTTAGCATCTTGCATTTCTGGTGAGCCTCTTGCACTCAGCATTCCTAGGCCAGGCTCCTCTCTTCTACGGCATGCAGACACACATCACCTCCTTCCCAGCCTGGCATTACACATGCCTTATTCTCTGCAGGGACTTGCCTTCCTTCCACACACAGGTACAAGTGGAAAGGGTGTTGGGACCCTTGCAGCCCACCCTGCTCTTGGACAGCTCGATCTCCTGTCCCCTCATCAGCCGGCTCCAAACAGGTGTTAGAGCAGCACAGCAGCTCCCTCTGTTTTGTAAATGGGATATTGCGGAAAGAGAGAGAAAAAGTTGCCCTCCATCCACCCTAACACCTTGGAGGTTGTTTCCAGCACATGGCCAAAGCCACATCTCTCTCCACTGGTTACAGAGAGCTCTTGCCTCTCCTGGCTCTGAGAGACAGGCAACAGCAAATTTGGCCGGGGAAGAACGATCTGTGGCGTTTCCAGCCATGCAGGGTGTGCACATCCAGGTCTGCACTCAGTATGGTCTCAGCCTGGACACTAATCTAGCACAAATGGCACGGGTGGAGGTGAGGGATGCTCAGCCTGGCTTACATCCCATACATTCTCCTCCCTGAGAGAGGAGTATCCATGCCCAAGCGCTGCCTAGATGAGCACCAAGCCAGCAGGACCCTGTGCTTCCAGAGGAGCTCGTGCTCCTGCCCACGGGGGCTTCCTCACCCACCGTGCTTGGCGATGCAGCAGACTGCCGAGCACCACGTCCTCATCACACCAGTTAGTCCTCATCTCAAGAAAGGTATTTCCACCCACCCACTCTCCAGTGGGCCAGGGAAGCTGTGGGTAGGACGGTGTTTTGAGGAAATGAGGTTTCAGCAGCTCCAAGAGAGGAAAGCAAAAGCAAACCCACCAAACGCAGCCCAGCTTCGCTTCTTCCTGTGGAGCCGCCCGCTCGCACGTTCACTGGCCACAGCTCTCACCCCAGCTGTGGCTCAAGGGCCGGCTGCTCGGGCTGCCAGGAGTCTCCAGCCCGGCTCCAGGGCTGCAGTGGACCACAGCACATCCCGCGGGAGCCGTTTCCAAAGGGAGCAGACCCTCTGAGCCACTCCGCAGGGGAGTCTCGGGGCAGCCGCGATGGGAAGGGAACAGCGGTGGGCTCCAGCCTAGGACGGTGACCAGGGCGATGCCGCCCGCCCAGGTGGCTTTGTGCCGGCGGAGCTCTCACAGGAGCAGGGCCTGCGGTGGGACCACGTGCGTGCCTCGTGCCCGATCAGCCGGGGCTGGCACCGCGGGCTCGGCCTGGCAGCGCTCCCGCCGCTGCCCGCACGGAGCGGGGCCGGGGCTCTGCCGGGCTGC
>VXBQ01015470.1:129296-139762 GCA_013400175.1 Phainopepla nitens
ACACCCCGCACCCCGGACAGAGCCCGCACCCCGCACCCCGCACCCCGCACCCCGCACTCCGGACAGAGCCCTGACGCTCGAGCCCCGTCGGTGCGCGGCGCTCGCGCGCCCCCTGGCGGCCCCGCCGCGCAGCGAGGAGCCCCGCCGGGGTGGGGGTGACGCGGGGGTCCCGCACCCTGCGGGCTGGCTCACTCGCCACATGAGCCCAGCCCCGCCGAGGAAGGAAAATATGTCACAGGGGCAGCCTCAGCCCCATTCTCGCGTGTCGGAACGGCTCCTTGAGGTGGCGGCTCATCTTTCCAGACAAGCAGGGAAGAGACCCTACCTACTGCCTTGCCACGTCCTTCCTGAACCTCTTCGCTGGAGAAGGAAGAGGTTTGCTTCCAGAAGGGAGGACTCTTTCTTTTGACTGGTCCCACAAGTCCCTCTCCCAGTGCAGTAAGAGAGGAAGATCCCATTTCAGCCACTGGGTCATCTTCAGGATGACTCCATAATTCTCACGTTTCCCTTTTTTCCATGCCATTTACTCTTCCAAGGGCACCTTATCTGCCTCCCTTTTGGGACTATCAGTCTCCTGGCACACACATCTGCTTTCCCACCCTGTGGTCAGAGTCTGTCCCCACACATGGTTTCTTCTGCAGTGCAGCTGTTGCCAGGGACTGAAATGTGACCTTGCAGGGAGGTACAGACACCCTCCTCGTGGGATTTGATTTACCCAAGGCATCCTGCTGTCCTCTATCACATCAGTGGCCTGGGGCTCCCCTGAGCCTCAGCAGCCCTTGGGAGTCTGTTCCCTCCACCCTGACTCTCCGGCTCACCACCAGCCTCCCCGCAGGCCCCGTGCACCCGTGATCCTTCCTCTTACTCTGCACAGTTGGGGAACAGAGGTGTCCTGGGCTGCCTGCCCAGCCTGGGGTCCAGGTGCTGGCAGCACCCAGGGTTTGAGCATTGTGGGGATATGGGGGCAGCCCAAATTGGCCCTTCCCAGGGACCAGTAGCCCTACTCTGAGCCGCAACAGCTCTTCTCTGCCACAGAATGGTCAGTAGGGGCAGTTCATCCCGGTGGAGACAGGGTTTGTTTGCTGAAAGGTGCTCAGTGAGTGTGGCTTGGGGAAAAGAAATCCTGTGCGACATCACCAAGAAACTCAGCATATAACTCATATAACACATATAACCACTGCAGTGACACTAAGTGGACTTTGCCCTGCCCTGCCCCTGTTCACCCCAGCACGAACATTGCACAGGTCAGGCACAGCACTGGAGCACCAGCTCACAGCCCCAGGCCAAGGTGGGGCAGCCCAAGGGGCTGCAGTCTGCTGGCAAAGCTGGAGAGATGCTGAACTTGCAACGGTGTGTGCTGAGGTCATGTTTGGTGTCATTGCCATTCCCTGTCTTGGACTGGGGGAGGCTGCGGAAAGATGCTGCAGAGGCTGGGGACAATGTGCAACGCAGCCCTCAAACATGCTCCATGCCCCCAGGAAGTGGCAGTTCCTGGGGGCACTCCAGGTCCTGCTCTTCTAGCACATCTTCAGCTCTATGTTATCCCTCTGTGGCTAATTTAGCCCATGGCAAAGGGACTTGCATGGCCCCGCTCACAGTGAAAACATTTCTGGACAATGCTGAATACGATCAGTGCGTCCCAGGTCCCCCTATTCAGCAAGCAGCTGGGGTCAGGAATTGATTTTGTGCCTCTTTCTCTCTCATGAGCTGCAAGACCTAAGCCTGGCCCTTTCCTGAACACGCTTTGGTTCATCTTTAACTAATTCCAGCCCCACATCTCTGCCATGGCTGTGTGTGCAGACCGCTCAAGAATGCCACCCCCACACTGCCGTCTGTGCCCCCCTGCTCCGCAGTGACCGCTATGACAGCGACGTGTTCCTTCCCCACTGCAGGCAAAGGAACACGTGTGTCCCCAAAGGGGCGATCGCAGCAGCTGCGGGACCCTCCGGTCCCGGGGGCGAGGCGGGTGCGGGGGCGGCCCTGGCCCGGCTCGGCCCGGGACCGCGAGGTGGAGCCGTTCCCCCGCGGACCTCGCTCTGTGCCGGGAGCGGGGCATGGGAGCAGCGGATAAGCAGGGATAAGCCGGTCTCACGGAGGCACGGACAGCTGGGTGTACATTCCCATCAGCAGGAGGATGCTGCGCCTGTCCTGTTGCCATCAGGGCGAGGATGCCGTGCTTGTCACAAGTGGGAGAACGCTGGGCGCGTCTTGCGCGCCTGGTGCCACGGCAGGAGCCTCGGCACGCAGCGGGGGCCTCTCAAGGCTGCACAACTCTGCTGGGCGGGGTTATGTGGATGCACAGTGAGGGTTTCTCCTGGGAAACACCTCACCTGAATATTAAGAGCTGTTTTCCAGGAGCCCAAATGCTGTTCACGGGCCTGAGGTCAGAAGCAAAGCTTAGCTTTAGCACAAGGGGCTCTTTTAATAAACCTCATCAACTACCTCAGCATCTTCATATGCTGGAGACCCCGTTCCCGTCTGCTCTCGCGCCCCTGCTCCAAGCCTTGTGCAGGGCTCGGACGGAGCCGGGCGGTGCTCTCTCGAACCGGAGGAATGTGAGCCCTGCCGGCCGGCGGATAACACGTCCGCAGCGTTGGAGGAGCAGGCGGCCACCGCAGAACGATGTTGCAATCGGAGCACAGCGTGTGCTGGTGGTCAGGGGTGTTCCCGGCGAGACACCGAGGGAGGAGGCCCACGAACCTGCCTGGCAGATGGAGGCTGTCCTGTGTGAGCCGGGAGCAGCTTGCTAGGCTGGCTCTGGCATGGCTGGGGTTGAGGTTTGGCTGGCGTCTTGTTTGCTCCAAACCAATTCAGAACTTGGGTAGATTTGGGTTAGGATTCCAGAGAGCTTCAGCAGCTTGGTCGGTGCCTCTGCTACTCAGCTGGGCACAGGGGCCTTGGTTGCCCAAGTGTTGGGGGCCCCAGCCTGCTTCTGGGACTATGAGCTGCAGCACAGAGGTGCCAGCCCAGGTCTCCAAGGCAGCAGGGCCTGTTGCTGCTCACACTTGCCTCGAACAGCTCCTGTGGCTCCAGAGCCTGCTCAGTTGCAAGCTGCAGCAGCTCCTGTGATATAAACAAGTCCCTGTTTTTGAAGTGGTGGTGGCACTGAAGTGTCTGCTTCCCTGTCCTCTTTGGGAGCGCTGGCACACAAGCAGGCCCATAGGGATGGAGGCAATTCACAGCCCCAAACTTGCCAGAGCTCCAGAAGTGTTTGGACAATGCTCTCAGCCACCTGGTGGGAATGTTGGGGTGTCCTGTGCATGGCCAGGAGTTGGGCTCAAAGTCTGGGGTCACTTCCAGCTCAGGAGATTCTGTGATTCTGTGAATTCCTGTGAGGCAGCAGAAGTGTGAGCATATGGTGAAATGCATGCAGCCGTACTTCTCCAGTCCTCCAGACTGTCTGGAGAGGTCATCCCTCTGTGGCCTCTGCTGATGATCTGGGGCTGAGCTCGGTTTTGGTTGTTTGCCCAGGGGATCCTTTGGCGTAGCCACATCACACTGAGCAGGTGGCATGGGCCTTGCTAAATCAACTAAAGACCTTTGTCTGAAGCTGTCCTGAAAATAAGTCATTCTGAAAGGTGGTGGTGGTACGTGGCTGGCAGCCAGATGGTTGGGGAAAGAGGGGATATTGAGAGGAAGGGCTGGGACAAAGGGCTGGGAAGGAGGGACCAGGGTGAACAGTGAGAGAAGGAAGGCAGGAGAGGAGAAGTGGGAGGGAGAGAAGGGAAAGAAGCTCATAGGAAAATATTGTGTGAATAGGGAGAGAAGAAAGACGGTTTGGGGGGTTGAGGGGAAGAGAAACACACAGAGAGTTTTGTAACAACTTAAATTCATTCCAGACAATGTCCAAGGAGCCCTGGCAGCACGGGTTGAAACTAACCCTGCCTTTGATTTTATGAGTTCATTATATGTTGTTTGGGACAGTGATTCATGCATCTTGGCTGCCTCGTATTTTCTCTTGTGTCACAAATAAAGAGGGGACCACAAGATGGATTCTTTGGATGGAAAGTATTCCCTCAATTGTTAGGTAGATGTCTCAGTGCCATGCAGAGATTCCAGGAGAGTGGTCTGCTGGGCTGCCCCAGCTCCCTGCACAGCACACACAACCTCTGTGCTTCGTGTCTTGCTCCCTCCTAAAGGGAAAGCACAGGGAATGGCTAGGCAGAAGGATGCCCAGTGGTGGCCACATATGTTCTGTGCTTGCCCTTCACTGCAAAGCCCAGGATGGGCCAGAGGATGGACAACTGGGAGGGCTCAGACCTGTGTGGGGAGCATATCCAGCCACCAAGGATGGTCCTGTGGCCAGCGTCCCACAGCCCATCTCTGCAGATGGTGAGGGAGGGTGACCCCGAGGTCACAGTCTCAGCTTGGGGACCGTGCTGAGATCATGCTGAAGCACTGCTCTAGGTGCTCCTCACTTCCATCCCCACCCCAAGAGCATCGCTGCACTTACAGGTTGTCACTGCTCAAAGGTGTGAGGTGCTGGATGAACTACAGGAAAGACCATTCAGGAACAGGTTGATGGCTTCCAGACCATTATGTTTGGGAATATTTACAACCCTAATAATAGGCCCTGGTCAGAAAAGTAACAAAACCTGCCCAAGACACCATCAGTTTGCATTAGAGCTTACTGAAAAACACCAATGACTTGATTGGGTATTGTTACTATTTTTAGCTTTCTTTCAGGCTTTCCAGTGAAAGGAAGAAAAAAGTCTCATAGATTTTTAAAACACGCTGGTAGAGAAAATACAGGCCTCCAGAACTGGACACCAAAATCTCTTTGCCTGGCATTTTCTGATTTTCATTTAAAATTTCTGTTCAAAATGAGACAAAGTTCAGCAAACTGTTATATTTTGACCAGAAAGACATTTTTCAGTGTGGTGGGTCTTAGCCTGTGCCCTATGAATGACAGTGCTTCTACACTGACGAACTGTGCCCAGCCTGCAGAGCTTCCCACACTGCTGTACCTTACACTGAGTACTGGGAAAGTGCCTCAAAGATCCACACTTACTGGGGCATGGAAATCTCTGCAGAGGCCTGAAGTAGCTTGAAAGGAGAGCTGAGATTTCCTTACAAGCTTGCACTGGTGCCAGATGAGCTTCATGTGGACTCCCAGGTAGAACCAGCACGCAGAAACCAATCTTGAGATGGGCTGTGGTGAAGAGGACAAGAAGCACTGAAGTGGGGTGGCTGAAAGCTTGGGATCTGGCAGGGGAGGACCAATAATCTGGCCCTTCTAGCCCCAATCTGCCCTGCTCTGAGTTCCAGAGACCCAGGTAGCCCACACTCCTTCAGGCCTGGGCTCAGGTACTGCTGTTCCTGCAAGGAGTCTCTTCTGAGGATCCCATCCTTATTCTGCTGGGATTACAGGCCAGCACCTTTCTCCAGCACAAGCTTCACTTCAGGAAAATGAGGTGGGGTTTTTTTTAAAGGTTTTTTGTTTGGTTGGTTTTGGTTTTGGTTGTTTGTTTGTTTGTTTGAATGTTGTTGTTTTTAAAGGGAATTCTTAGGAAAAACACTGGCTGAGACAGATCAGCTCATTTTTGAAGTTGTCCTGAGGCAAAAAGCAGAGGGTGTGGGCTGTGATACACACCCACATCTGTACAATGAGGAAGGCAACAGTGCAAGGCAAAAACAATTGCATGAAAAGCTTTCCAACAACAAAGTTTGCAAACCCACAGAGCCCAGGCTATTTCTTGTGGTCAGTGGGTAAGAGTTCCCAGATAATAGGGCCTAACAATGGAACAATGGGGGCCGAAAGACACGGTTCATGATTAGGAGTTATATAACAGTGGCTGGCATTTATTAATAACACTCGTGTTGGGCTTCATTTTCTTAGTTAGCACTTTTCAGGTTCAGAGCACTTTACAACCCCTGGCTATTGCACTTTGGATGCTTGGCACAAGGTGACCTGGAGCAGTAGGAACAACCTTCATGCCTGCTTCTCTTGCAGGCCTTAAAGGGGAGAAAGGAAAATGGGCTTTCGCTGGCTATTTGGGACTTCTCCTGTACCACACAGTCATGGGGGTGGTGTAAAAGGAACGTCATTTGGGAAAACAGAGTTTTCTGGGATGTGTTAGTGAACCTTAATTTTTATGAAGTGCTCCTTTTCCTGGAGAATGAGAAAAACTGGGACTTTCACTGGGACTCTGGAATAAGTTTGGGTGTGATCTCAAATGGGAACCAGCCCTGGAGGAACAGTCCCACAGCCAGCCTGCAGTGATGGCATCTGCCTTCTGGCACAGTTCTGGGAGCAGCAGTGAGACATTCCACACAGACAACCCCGATGGCTGCCCACCACGTCCTGGGACGTGCTGGTTGGAGCGGCAGGCCCGGCTGATCCTGGAGGATGCACCCAGGGCAGGCTGGGCCAGGATGGGGCTCTCCGTGCCCGGCTCCCACGAGAGCCTGACGCAGAGCAGCAGTCATTCATCCTGCCAGCACAGGAGATGAGCGGTCCAGTCTGAACAGGTTGTCTCCTTCTGCTCTGGCTATTTATTACTCCTCTGACTGTTGCTCATGGTATGTGCTGACCGCTCAGCCTGCTTGTGAAAAACAAGAGAATTCCCGTCCAAGCTCTGGTGCCAAGCAGGCAGCGACGCTTTTCTTCTGAGCAGGCCTGAGAACCTCTCCTCAACCCTGGGAGGCAGATGTCTCAAAAGCGGCTCAGACCTGGGAAAGTTGTGGTCCAGGATCAGGCTTTGGCCTCAAACACTCAAACAGCTCATCAGACAGTCCCCAGTCTGCTCCAGAGGCAGAACCAGCACAGGCAGGAGAAAAACCTGTGTGTGTTCATGGAGGCAAAAGCAAAGGGCCTCATGGCCCCCCAGCTTTACTCCTAACTAGGAGGCATGGGGGAGCTGCAGATTCCCACAGGAGAACACTGCAAGGAAAAGGAGGCAGAGTTTGCACCTACAAGGGATAGGACCTTGTGCCTTTTTCCACCAGTTCTAGAAGTGCATGTGCTCCAGTGAGCAGTCCTGAGAAATGGAAATTCACACTTCTAGCAGTTCTTCCTATAGGAAGGGCCTGGAGATGCTAAGCAAAGCCAAGAGCAAAGTGCCACCTCAGGGACAGGCCTATGAAAAGCCCCAGGAGTCCTGGAGAGGTGCCTGCACCTGACTGGAGGCACAAGGCTGTGATGCTGAAGTGATTCCCAGAGCCCACTGAGCATAGCCAAGCTGATGCATCCTGTAGGAGGAAATCTCTTATCTTGGTAAGATTGAAATAATTCACATCTGTCCGGATGTGCCCGCCTGCACAGGAGAGGTCTTGAGATACTATGACCCTGCTTTTGTTTCACCTGGTCTCTCAGAGATGCTGGCAGTGCCAGGAGTAATTTTAGCACTTGTAAACCATCCTCCCACATGGGAAAAAGCCTCTCACACCATCAGCTAATGCTGTCTGGTGGAGAGCAGATTGCACTCCAAATGCCAGAAGCATTGATGGTTCAGGGACTCTGCTCCCTGGCAACCATCTGCCAGTCGATGGCTTATCAGCTCTTCCTCCTCAAAAGTGTTTGGGGGCTCACCCTGCAGACTGGTCCCTGCACATCTTCCCTGCCTGCATGCCAGGTGGTGTGTAGGGCAGAGACAGCATGGTGCTAGGGGCTCAATATCCTCTCTGGGCCAGCCAAGTACAGGCAGGGCTGCTAGCAGGGGTCACTGGTGATACAGAGCTGGGGCTGCCCTCTGGGCTTTGGCTGCAGAATGTACTGCTGGTGGTGTCAGGGGAAACCAGGATGTTTCCTGGGGTTCATGTCTCCTCATGGGTCTGGCTCAGGCTTGGGAAAGTCAGTCCTGGAGCTTCTTCCTGCTCCTCCTGTGCACCTCCCTGCACAGCTGGGGTGAATGACAATCAGGCTGGATCAGGGGGACCCCACTCAGCATGAGCACGGTTATGCTGTGTGACGTGGGTACTAATAGGAGAACAGTGCCCTCAAGCCCCCAGCCCAGGACATCTGGCCCTGATAATCACTGGTGGAGTGCCCAGGACAGCCCAGCATATGGGATCCAGCTGCCTGTGCCTGGCTCCAGGTGAGGCAGGATGAGGTGAGACTGGCTGGATGAGACAAGCAGCCAGGGGAGATGATGAGAGTCATTTCAGACCTTTTAAATCAAGACCTAGATGTGCCCTTTGCTGCTAAGCTTGAAATAAGGACCCTCCTAACTTCAAAGACAGTGAGCATAAAAGGTCAGATTTCTTTACTGTACGTATCAGGTGAGATCTATAGCCAGAACTATCTAACAGCACAGTGTTGCAGGCAGGAAAATACATTCATTATGTGCCCTGAAGTATTGAACAGAAAAGGCTTAAATACAAATTAGTTTTTTTCAGGGAGAAATACATACTGACCCAGGCAAGCTGATGAGGATTAAAACATTCTCCTCACACTTGCTGGGAAAGGATAACATTCACCATCTGCCCTGGAAGGAACTTCTGCTTCTTTTTTGGCACCCTAATCTGAATGCACAGAGTCTATGGGTTCAAACTGGGTCAAAAGGCTCTGGTGCTGTTTGGGGGAAACCTCTAGAATCCCCATCATGACTTTTACCCTACAATCTAATTTGTTAGGAAATAGCACAGCCAGAAAAATAATACAGTTTCAAGGTAAGTTTGGTCTAAAAAAGTTTCCTGCCAATGCCAAACGCAGTTCCTGGGGCTGTTTCCTTCTGGCATTTGTGTCTGCACACATCTTTCATGGCTTCCCACCTCCAGATGATGTGCATTTAACAGCATGGCACTGGCTTAAAGATAAATGGTGCCAAAGCTGGTTTCTCTGGATCCTGGTGGCAACTACTCAATGGCTCATCTTTGTGTGTTTCTCTGTCTGCTCTGCCTTGTTTGAGGCTTTACACTGTTGGAGGTTGGGGGTTTTTTTGGACTTGTCCTTCTGATCTGGCCAGCACCTCAGAGATTGAATTGAAGAGCTTTTAAGAGAGGAGAAGGAACTCCATGTTCTCTGAATCCTTGTCCTGGGGATTCCCTGGCTGTGCTCCAACAGCTCTCAGAGCACAGCAGAGCCATCCTTTCCCCTTGGAGCTCAGTGTCACAGAAGAGGAAAGAAGCAGGGCAGCCATGACTGGAACTGTAAGTCCATGGGTTTCATTGGCAGGAATCCGTGCCTTATTTACCAGTGTACTCCCCTATGCCCAGGGTTAAGTCCTCACATCCCATATTTCAGCAGGCTTGCATGTGAACAAGAGCTCTTATTCTCCTGTATAGGCTTCCACAGAGTCACCTCCTGTCTGCTATACAGGGGGAAGGTTTGCAAATTGTCTTTCATAGGCAGATGTGCCGCATAGTCCTTGCCAGCACTTTTGGATGAAAAATGGCATAAAAGTATAAAATTTTGATGAAGAACAGAGGGAAAAAAACCTGACAAATTTTTCACAATTCCTTTCCTGATTCCTGTCTTACTGCAGTTGGTTGAATGTTTCTAAATTCAGCTATGCTTTAAAAATTTCTGACTAAAAAACATAAGGATGTTTTTAGAAAAATGTTTCTCATTTTTTCCCTTCTGGTTTGGCTATGTGTTTGACTCACTGAAAGGAGAATCCAGTTGGTTTTTCTGACTAGAACCACACTTTAGAGAGAACAGCCATTCCCTTAATTGGGGCTGATATATCTTGTGGGCACAGATGAAGATAAATCACATTTTGAACCCAGAGTACAAATTCTCAGGGTTTAAACATTTGTGTGGTATTTGTTAAGCAATTCGAAGTTTATTGAAGTAACTGAGCTGGACAACAGGGTTGGACCTGGCCCAGGACAACAACAGTGCACAGACACTAGGCCTGTATGGAATAGGGATAGAGGCGCCTGGATGAATCCCACTTCACTCGGAACACTCATGGAGGATAATGTCCTTTCTTCTATGCAGGATATCTTTGGTTGTGCTTCTTCTACTGCTCCCTTTGGGAGGATGGAGGGATGCTCTGTCAGCCCCTATGGGCAGCCTTTATATTCCAGGCTTGCTAAAACTCCTCATGAAGAAAAAATTTGCCTCAGCCCAGAGGAGAGTTATGGAGAACTTTGGACTTCTTGAATCTGTCTGCTGCTGCAGCCTCCAGAGGAAAAGGGGGCTCCTGACACCCTGGGGTGGCCCAAATGGGACCTCAGGGTCAGCAGCAGCTGCTGCGAAGCCGGAATTCCTGGAAAGCTGCTGCATGTCCAACGCGTGCCATCCCACCGGGGCACAAAGCAAGCTCCGGCTGCTCCACAGGGCGGCACAGCTCCCTCGGAGGGACCGGCTCCTCCCCGGCACCAGAACTCTGCGACTCCCGCAGGGCGCTTGACAGAGGCTCTTTCATGTCCCATGGCTGGATGCCTGAGGTGCTGTATTCCCCCACCTCCGACGGAGGCACCTCGAGGCGCTCCGAGCCCCGCTCTGGGTGCGGACCCCCGGGGCTCCGGGCCTGCGGCGGCGCCGGACTCCGGCCTGCCCCGCGCGGCCGCCAGGTGGC
>VXBQ01015471.1:0-11658 GCA_013400175.1 Phainopepla nitens
AAATCCTAAAGGCACAGGAGCAGCCCGTCCCAGGAGCCAAGGGATGAGCAGGCAGGAAAAAGACCAGCCTGGCTGGACAGAGAGCTTTGACAGGAATTCAGGGGAAAAGGAGAGCTCCTGGCCATTGGAAGAAGCAGAAGGAGGAACAGGAGGATGTTGTGAGGTTGTGAAGGGAGAAAATGAGAAGCCCAGCTAGAACTTCACCTGGTTATTGCTGTAAAGGACAATAAAAATATTTCTATACATACATCAGCAAGCAAAGGTGGGCCAGGGAGAATCTCCATCCTTTGCTGGAAGGGGTGGAAATAGTGACAAAAGAAAGAGACTGAGGCAGCAAATTCCTTCTCTGTCTCAGTCTTTAATAGCAAAACCCTGTTCTGAGGGCAGCCAGGGGAAGGCAGGGATGGGGAGCAGAACAAAACCCCAGAATCCCAGGGAGATGGTCAGTCCCACCTCCTGGACACTCATGGGTCCCTGGGGCAGATGGGATCCACCCAAAGGCTCTGCAGAGCTTCTCAGGTGTCCAGCAGATCAACTCCACCCCAGCCAGTGTCACTGCTGAGGGTGCCCTGGACCCCCTCACCCAGGTCACTGATGAAGGTTGAGCAGCTTTCTCCAGGAGAATGTTCTGGGAAACTGTGGGAAATGGATGTGCAGAGGATTCTCCAAGCCTGACTGAANCCATCTGTGAGACTGATCATGGAGTAAAAGCTTTTAAAATGCCTCTCAGTTGCCCCATCTCTGCAAGAGTTGGGTTTTTTATTCCAACAGGAAAAAAAGGGTTGACCGAAGTCTAGGCTGACCTGACACATCCCCAGCCTTTCCCTCATCCTCCAAAGGGGTCACTTTGTCCACAGGAGATCAGGTTGGCCAAGCAGGACCTGCCTTTCCTGAACCCACTCTGACTGGGCTGATCCTCCTGTCCTACCAAAGTCTGCAAACCTCTTGTGATGTAGAACATTTAAATCCATATTATCAAAAGCCTTCTAAGACAACAGCTTGAAGGAATGATGATTTTGCCACATTCTCTAATAAAACTGCAGCCATTTTCACAAATTTTTCATCACCAAACTATTTTTTCATCTGAAAATGCTCAACGCTGTGTTCAAGTAGGCAAAAAGTTGGGCTGTGGGTTAAACCCCTAAAAGCTGAACCATGTGCACTGCTGATTCCCCATCTCCACAGTTACAGAGGGGGGAGCTTCCCTGATCCCTGCTCTGATGATGCCCTAAAATAAACCTCTGTTCCAACTGGAATTCATTTGCTCAGTGCTGCCATTTCCCAAGGAACCAACCTGCTGCAAGGAGCTTTTTAATAGCTCCAGTCTGATCCCTAAAAAGCCAACTTTGGGAACTCATTTAAGCTGAAAAAAAGGCTCTTGGGTCTTGTTTTTCATTCCAGTGAATGCCAAAATTTGCTGCTCCTCATTACGGAGGTTTCATTATCCACGGGCTTTTACTGGAGTCTTGTAAAATTTAATGTACTATTTTCCATGATTTATGTCCTTCTGGTGATATCCTTTGTGCCTTCAATCCTCCCAGAGAAAAGCACATGAGTTCCTGGCGGCCCAAAGGCATGATTTCAGATTTCAAGGAACATCATCTGCTAATTCCTGGTGCTGAATTCTTGTTCTGACACGTTCATGGAGCTACAAATGGGCAGTTCCTGCAGAAGTGGCTTCTTGGAAAGTTCTGGGAATTTTCTGTCCTGCATGGTTGCCAAACCCAGAAGAAAACCCACTCCAAAATCCTCCTTATCTATACAAGCATGAAAAATCAAGTTTCCAAATAAAAAAATAAGTGCATTGTAATTATTTGATGTTGGGACCACACACAGGAACAACTCATGAAATTATACAGAAAAAGCAATTATGTGTTACTTTCCTGGCTTTCACCATACAGATCTAAAATCTCCTTGATTTTCCCTTTCCCTCCCCAAACACATCCCCAGATCATTAAATTTAAATTTAAAGAAAAAATAATTAAGGCAATTTACCCAGCTAGTGTCAAATCCTCAGGTGAGGCTCACAAGAAGAAAAGAAATATTTTGAAGACTTATTGAGCATGTTTGGAGTAGAAGCACCTTTGACAACGAACTGGCACAACTGCATTTTTTAGATTCACCTTGAAAATTGGACATTTCAAGCTCTGGCTCCTGAAGGGATTCTGCAGCAGCAGGTTTAGAGGTCTCCACATGTTGTCAAAGAAGTCTCTGGTTCTTGAAGACAGGGAGCCAGGAGCAGTTCCTAGATCTGACCTTAGAACCACCACACTGCCTGGCCCTACAAACTCTTTTTTTCTCCAAAAAATCATTGAAATAAATTAACAATCCAGCATAAAATGTACATATGCCACCCACAACAGTATTTGTCCCCACCAGCTCGTTATCTGCTGGATTTCTAAGAAATATTGTCCCAAATTTCCCAGGAAAGGACACTCTTGGCTTTGCAAGCACATTTTAGAGTTCCAGGAAGAGCCTGGCAAAGCAGGAACCTTCCTAAATACCCTTCAGAGTACAGAAAGTTCAAGCAGAATAACAGAAATTTATTTCTCTGAACTGGGATGAAGGGAAAGTGCTACTGGTGAAAACTGCCACATCTCCAATCCTCAGGTGAGCATTAGCAGAGGGTTTGTTTATTTTACGTGCAGCAGGAACAGCTTTAATTTCCTTATAAAGATTCTACAGCACAAGGTAACATCTCCTCTGGGAAGGGAGTGCAGGAAGGACTCCAAATTTTGGCATCTTTGCTGGGATGGGATGAATGAGTCAGTGCTTTAGAATGACACCCATTAATATGCACAGACACTTTGTTTCATCAATAAAAAGCCAAAGAATTTAAGTGACTACAGGCAGAAACAGCTTTTGTTATGCATAGGCATAAGTTTGAAATTCTCTGCTAGTTGTGCAGTCCTGGAAAAGGCTACTTTTAAATAAAATTACACAGGGAAAAAAATCTACATAAGTACATTGTGCACTTGAAGCAGAACCATATGCATAGTTTATGCTGATCAAATGTTTTCTGTTAGAATCCACATCTTTGCCAGGCTGAGGGACACTTGCCCAGCACTTCACTGAGTGATGCAGAGCACAAGGAGGAGCCAAGGAAGAGAACTGCAAAAAGCAATTTGCAAGAATTGCAAAGAAGAGCAAGAAGAGATCTGCAAAAACAAGATAAGGAGGGGCATCTCCTTCTCCCTTGCCCAGCCATGAGGTGGGAGATCCCCATCAGCTCCCTAATTTCAGACATTTTGGGTTTTATTACTGTACAGAAGACCAGTATTTTAGGGGGAGAAAATAGCAGACACTATAGATATCACTGAAAAAAGAGTATTTTAACATTTAGAGGAGTTGGAACTAGATGGTCTTCCAGGTCCCTTCCAACCCAAACCATCCTATTTCCAGTGGTGAGCCTGGGATTCAGGTTTTTGTGGTTTATTTCCTCAGTTCCTCAAAATCCTGTGATCTTTGGCAAGAAAACTGAAGTGAAAGTCGCACTCATCACAGAGCAGAACAGAAATTCTTAAGTTTTTCCCTCAGAATTTTCCTATGGTTCTTATCTTCCAGACTTTCAGTGACCAGGCTGCAGTTTCCAGCTCTGGAAGTTTGTGACTCCTCACGAAACTCCAGAAGACAGAAAAACAGCTCCAGGCTCCAAGAGCAGCCTGGCAGGAGCAGAGCTGAAGAACAAAACCCCCCCAGGAGCAGAAGATAAGAGTAATCAAATGGAACAATCTCGGAGGCAAGTGTGACAAAACTAGAAACAAAAGGACAAAAGAATGAATAAGGCTGCAAAGAGAAGGAAAGATTCTCTGCATTTGAGGAATACTGAAACAGTCAGGTTTGAAAGGGGGAAGAGACTGGAGGTCACTTCTGTATTATTCATCAAGGACAACCCCACTTATTAATCTCCTGAAACAATACAAAGATTAATTTCCCCTCTCTGCAGCCCTTCCAAAGCCTCAGACAAAAGCACCAGTGAAAGAGTTTTCCTCGGTGTTTGTTGCAGTAACACGACTAAAAGATCAGCCCCAGATTATTCCTGTGTACAGCCAGACCTTTAGTCAAAGTTACAAAGCTCCCACCAGGAACAGATTTGACCTTTTGGCTCCCACATAATAAGAAACTTCAGTAATATCTCCACTGGCTGCCTGCAGTAAATAATGCTGAGGAAACCTCCACACAGAATGAACCCACTGCAAATCTCTGCTGCTCAAGAGACCAAGGTGAGAACAGGCACAGGAAACTGAGTGTATGTAACTGAAGCTGCTGGGGGTTAGGAGAGGGAAAAGATGATTTTCCATGAGGAGAAAAACCAAGTTCTGCCCCTGGACACAGCACCCAGCCGTTCTGTGACACTGCACAAATCACCTCCCAGGGCTTTGCCTCCCCTGAGCCCTGAGGGGATGATTTGCCTCCTCCTACTCCAACAAAATCAGCTGAAGGTCTACAAATGAATATATGTGGCTTAAATACTCACTGCTGGAGCTTCCAGGAGTACTGAACTGGGAAGTCTCAAGGAATTTCCGAGGTGTAGATAAATTAGTGACATCCATCAGAGGCACAGGAGAGGTGTCTTTCACAAGGGACCTGTGTGAGGGGAAAGAATTAAAGCAATCAGTTGGTTATTATTAACAATATTTATTCACAACAAATAATCCACTTATTCCTCACATTTTAAGCCTGAGAAATAGATGTTCCCATTTCCATGCCTTCTGTTAACTTCTTAATCCTCCAAACTTCTTTATTCTCACCAGAAACCTCCACCCTTTTTCCTGCCCTTCACATTCCTGTTCTGAGCACATCCACATGCATCCCTTCCCAAATGAACCTCCTTATTCAAAAATTAAAACGTTTTCCACTTGGCCATTTTCATCCTAAATTCACATTCATATTAGCTGCCAAAAATGTCTCACACTGCCCCAGCTGCTGGATGTGGCAGGGGGACACAAGCAAGAAATCATTTTTAGGAGAAAGAAATGTGGAAAGCTCCTATAGTTGAACTCAGGATGTTTGCTTAGAGGTCAAAATGCTCATGGAAACACAAAAAACCCAAGGGTTAGGCTTGGTATCCTGCAGAAGAACCACCCAAAGCAACAAGCCACCCTTGCTGCAGGAGTGCCTGTTATCAAACATCCACAATGTGCACCAGGGAAAGTGAAAAAAGGAGAATGCAGAGTAAGAGAAAGGTCCCTGCAGCAGCCACACAAAAGTGCAGTTAATTAGCAGTCCCCCAGTCTGGGTACACCAAAGCTTTGTGGCTCTTTTTAATTAAGAGGATGAGTAAGGAAGAGACTGATGACTTGCTAGCAACCCTCTTTCCTAGAAATTTCAATTTCAATCAATCCTTTCTTTCAGAAATTCATTTAATGCACCTGGCTATCTTGCCTGGCATTTTTGGCAAACAGATTTTTATTCATTCTCACAATAAAATGCTCATTTATCTTTTCTCTGCTTCTCTATCAAGTGCTGGCTCCCCTTTTGCTCCCCACCTCTCCCACTCTGCAAAAATTCTCTCTCAACACTGTGTCTGTATTTTCCAGCCACTTTCTTCCTTCCCTGTAACAACTCAGAATTAACAAAATCAGGAAAAAATAGCCTGTATTAAGTGAATTTCCATTGACCACAGGCACCAACTGTTTCATGGAAAAAAATCTACAACCAGTAAAGCTGATATGTATTTATTTAGCATTGGGTACATGTGGGGAATTTTTCTAAAATGGTGTATGTGAAGGATGTGGAGTTCTGTTTTATTTTTGGCTTTTAAGGTATTACATATGTGTAGAATCTTACACATATTTGTTTTTTGACTTTGCTTATCTTTGCTTTGTGTGGTAGTTAGTTTTATGCTTTTTTTGGGTATGTGTTGCTGTCTTTGGTTTTTTGGTAACTGTTTAGATTCTTAGCTTTGTCTAGCCTGAGAGATATAGAGGGTTTTTATATTTTAGTTTTTTTGTATTTTTTTTTCTTTTTTTACTTTGTGTGTTTATACTACATTTATTATTTTTATCATAAGAAATATTAGGTGCTTGCATTTTTGGAAGCACAACCAGTTAAGAAGTTTCAACACCTTTAAAACACGTCGAGAACAAAACCAAAGTGTGCCCTCCATCTTGTCACCTTATGGTTGGTCAGGAGGCTTTTACAACTTGGATATTTCCTAGAAAATGAGCAGTTTTTTCCTGACCTGAGCCTCATGACCATGACACTTGTAGGAAAGGGATAACATCAGAGAAAGCAGAGAATGCACAAAGGAGCTGTGGGAAGCAGCAAAACCCCAAGAGGAGAGCTGAGAAAAGTGAGAGAGCAGAGAAATATTGTCCAAAAGTTGTTGGAACCCAGGGCACAGGAAATGTTCCTCTGCCTGTGCTGAGGGGCTCTGACCCTCAGGAGAACTCTGCTTTTAACCTCCCACCATGGAGAGGCTTCCAGGACTTTGGGGTGAATTGGGTTCTGTGGGTGTGTGAAATAGATACAAGTGTAGTTTGTCACAGGGAGAAAAACTTTGAGGTTTGGGTTTTTAGGATGGAGATAGACAGGAGACAAGATGGAGGATTTGGGGTGTTGGCTCAGCTTCTCCATCTCCCCCATCTTCTGCAGTGTTGGTAACACAAAGACCCCAATGCAGGTGCTATGTGGATGACAAATAATTAATTATTGGTGGTAAAGCAGAAATAAAGTACGTTCTGGTAGTTAATTGGGTAAAATATCTATAAAAGCCCTTGACACTGAGTGTCTTGTGACTTCCAGTGCCTTTCTTCCTGGTGTGCCAGTCTGGTGTGCTGACAAGCTCACTGCAATGCAGATAAGAAACAATAAACAACGAATCTAGAGACCCAATACTGGAAGTCCCATCTGCCTCACTGAATCCCTGCACAGAACTGGTGGGGGTTTCCCTATCAGGGGACCCAGAAATTCGCCAGCGCGTCAACAAATGTGAATTTTCTGCTCTCCACAGCCACGCTCCTGAGGGATTTGCAGGGCAGAAATGCAGCTTTGGGCTGGGAGGTGCTGTGTGAGGGGCAGGGGGGTGGCTGGGGACGGGGAGGGCTGTCCCACCCGAGCCTGGCTCTGTCCTTGCCGCGCTGCCCCACGCGGTTGGTGGATTTGATGTAGAGGTGCCGGTGCAGCTCGTCGATCAGCACCAGGTGCAGGTTCATCTTCTTGCTGTGCAGCTCCAGCCTCAGGTCACTCAGCCCCTCCACCTGCAGGAGGGGACCCTCCAGGGAATCCACTGCTGACACCTGTGGGGAGAACAGGGGACAAGTGTTAGACATCGATTCGTTCAGCTCTCGCCATCAATTCATTCAGTTCTGCAATTTTCCTCTCGGATCAGGGGAGTGTCTGAATCCCAGGATGCTTCTATCCTTAAAAACCTTCTAAAGCAGAAAATTTTGAAGGGATGTTTCTTTATTTCTATTCCCAAACGAATTAAGTAGAAGGGTCCAACATCCAAATAATTCAGATTTTATGTGCAGCCTTCAAATATTAAGCATATGTATAAAACAAGTTAGTGGAAACACAGTTCTTTAATAAAAATCAAAGCATGGTTTATCCCCAAATAAGAGGATTATTAAGTAGAAAAGTGTTAGAAGAAGATAGTGACAGTGCTGTTTGATGGTTGTTATTCTGTCCATTACAGAAACACCAAAAAAAACATTATTCCAAATTCTACAAACGGGGAGAAAATGGCTTAAATTTAATTTGTTTAAAGTCATGACTGAAAAAGCTTAGGAGGGCTCATCCTTTAGGCTGCACAAGGGTTATGCCCTGTGGCTACAACATCTGAGTATCTCAAATAATGACCAGCTGACATCCCATGGGCACTGAAAATTTCCTAATTTCCCTTTTCTATCCTAAAAATAAACGTGGACAAAACCCAAACACAGACAAAACCCACCAGGAATGACAAATCAGTGCCTAAAAGGAACACTCTCACTGTGCATCCCTCCCAGCTGGTTTTCTATTTAACAGAGATTTCCAGTTACTAATAAATAAATGATGGCATCCCTCTGCAGCTTCCAAACTCTCAGCACTGATGTTGTAAGGAACTGCAAAGACCATGTTTGGCATGCAGAGGTTTAAAATAAAATTTAAAAACCCATTCCCTGCTAACTGAGGATGCTGTCAGTGAAATAAGACATTTGCTTGCACTTCAGGATCTCGGTTCAGAACAAACCTGTCAGCCAAACATTAAAAATTAAAAGCAAAGATACAGTGAGCAGCCAGCCCAGCTGAGGGCTGCTCCCTCAGTACCAGTAAATATTAACTCTGCTGGAAACACATCCATCACCAGTGTATTCCTTTGCTGGCCTCCAAGCCCAGGAAAAAATTGGAATATCCATGGGACAGCCAAGCTTTTTATATTAATTTTTAAATTTCCTTGCCACACACAACACTGTCCATTCTCTTCCTTCCCATTATCCATCAGAGCTGGGGAAGTTTGGCCACCACACATCACAAAACCACCTCAAAAATGATGGAAAAACCCAATTTCCTTCTCCCCAGAGGTGTCAGAGCTCACACAAGTGGAGCAGCTCAGCAGACTCCACGTGGGAAACTCTGGCTGAAGTGGAAATGTTAATTTCTCTCTTTTTCCTTTGGCAGGTGGAGTTTTTTCCCCCCAAATTTCCCCAATCCAAAGGCACTTGAACCCCCCCAAATCTCTTCAGGGGAGCTGCATCTGCCCTGGGAGCTGGGCCAAAAAATCCCACCAGAACAAGGAGCAGGAGCAACATTTGTCACACTGAGAAACTGAGGAAAAGCAGCCAGAAAAGAAGGGAAATCCACAGCAAAGTGACATTAAAAAAATTCCAAGACATCCAGGAAAAGTCTTCTCTGAAATGCAAGGAATGGGAATTTAAAAACTTCCCACTCAGCTCTGGTTTTGTCTTGCCAAGCTCCTAAAGAGTTCATTGCTCACAAAGAATATTGAGGCCAAAGTACAGCTCTCAAGGACATCTTTTAACAAAAAATAATGAAATATTCAACCATTTATTACACTCCATGTTCATGGAAGTCAAAGGAAGTTCTCCAGCTGGTTTAGAAGGCAACAAATATAAATATTTTGCTAAAAACCAAACCAAATGTTTTTCCTTTCTGCAGTTTTGCTTACAGAAAGATGATTTAGGTCCTGGCAACAAAGCAGCAGCCAAGATTATAATCCATAATAAAAAATATGAGATTAAAACCTTTGTGTGCTGGATAAACAGGCCCAGAACAGCATAAGCAACCAAAAAAATCAATAAAAATGCACAAAATTAAATATACACTAAAGGCAGATCAATGGTGGGACTTTAGAAGAAACTTTTTTGACTTTATGCCCTAACACACCAAAACCTGGATTATCCAAGAGATGCCAATCAGCTTTCCCTGGTTTTTAACACTCCCATCACCTGCTGGCTGCATCCAAAAGGAATAAAAGATGTGGAATTGGATAGAGAGAGGAAGAGTTATCCTGCAAGACTCCAGTTAATACTGAAAATGGAAAAACAGCCCAAGAAAACCTGGAAATGAGATCTGCAGAAGGACTACACGTGGTTGAAAGGTCCAGAAAAAGCAGCTGATGGTCCTTCCTAGCTCTTTTTTCTACACACAGAGCTCAGTTAAATGGAAATAAAGTGATTTTTTTTGTTTTTCTGCAGGGGCATCGTGGCATTGTGTTAGATTAGCTGGACACAAGAGATAATTCCAGGTAAAAAGAGTTTCCCCACATTAATATTTTGGCAGGGGCTGGGGTGCAGAGAGGAGCCACAGCAACACGGAGCAGCTGGAAAAGGAATCAACAATAAACAAGTTGTTACTCTGGTGGAAAAAACTGCTTTACAATGAGCAAATTGTACCAAAAGAATGGGTCCCCACCAGCACCTCCTTTAATTCTTGAATTCAGGCCTCTCTCCCTCTGACAGCTGCTCATGAACACACAGGAACAGAAATTTAGTCAAACACTAATTAAAATATTGGCCTGGATTAGCACAGAATTAGGCTTAGATGATCTGATAGTAATTCCTGATGTTCAAATCTTCTTATCTCTCTCTACTTATCAGTACCTACAATAAGCAGAGATCTTTTAGGAAACAGAGATGAAATAAGCCTGAAAAAAGAGCTGTGCTTTACATAAGCTAAAAATTGCAAGTTTATAGAAAATAAATCGTGGCACCAGCACCATTAGGCAGCTTGTTTAAAGGTCACAGGCAGTTTATAGCAGGGCTTAATTGCCTTAAAAAGAAAACACAGCTAAACACTTGCTTAGAGTAACAGGCAATTTGGAAGGGTTTAATTCAGCATTTTACAACAAATGAGAAGCTAAGTGCTAACAAGGTATTTGTCAGAATTCTTTCTTTCCTGACTTTAGCCAAAGTTTTCCAATCTGCTTGCAGTGAAATCTATTTATTCCCTCAGAGGTTCTGCTGAACCCCCACAGACCTCGAAGTGAGCAGAGATAAAGAGAAAAGTCTCCATTTGATGCTTTTTTACAGGGAGGGGTAAAAAAACCAAAATAATAGAATCGTAAAATCATGGAATTGTGGTATGGTTTGGGTTGGAAGGGATGTTAAAGAGCACCCAGTTCTCATGGCATGGACACCTTCCACTGTCCCAGGCTGCTCCAAGCCCTGTCCAACCTGGCCTTGGACATTTCCAGGGATCCAGGGGCAGCCACAGCTTCTCTGTGCCAGGGCCTCCACCACCCTCCCAGGGAAGAATTCCTTCCTCAATTACTAATTATTTTACTAGAAAACCCAATCCTTTCTGGCTGGGAAACCAGTCTGTTCTGAATTTGGACAACAAAGATGAAAACATGAACACACAGCTGAGAAAGGTTAAAAGGAAAAACAACGTGGTGGGTCATAATTCGAGATTAAAAATAAAAGTCGTACACAAACACAATCTGACAAAAGGGAAAAAGCTGAGCCCTTGAAATAAAGCAGTAAATAAATAAGCAACAACCCAGAAGGTCCCAGCTGCCTCGCTGGTGAATACAACAATGCTGACATTTAAAAGGAGAATTGATCTGCTGCTTTTACAAGGGACTCGCTTTCACAAGGTACACGAAAGGAAAATGACTAAAAACCAGCTTAAATAAGTGTAGGCAGATCTAAACAAGCAGATCACAGAATTCCATTTGCACCTGACGTGCAGGAGGTAAGGACTGAGCCTGGAAACTGCTGTGGAACAGCAAAGTCCTCACACTGCAGCTTTTGGGACATGGCAGTGGGCAAAGAGACACAACACCCAAAATGCTGATCCCTCTCTTCTCTGGGAGGCCTGGAAATGGATTTCCTGGAGCAGCCCCTGGATCCCTGGCAGTGTCCCAGGCCAGGCTGGACATTGGGGCTTGGAGCAGCCTGGGATGGTGGAAGCTGTCCCTGCCATGGCAGGGGTGGCACTGGATGGACTCTGAGGTCCCTTCCAACCCAAACCTGTGAACCAAAGTGCTGTGATGATGCCTTAAGTTTTAGCTTTTGTATTTTTTTAGACTCTGTGCTGTTTTAATGTGTAGTTCTGGGCTTCATATGAAGGGCTGGTGAGCTCTCTGCACAGAGTAGGGAGACAAAACAATTCCTTTCCAGCTGGGGACCAAGGACAAATTTTAGGCCCAAGAGTGGAAACAACAGTGAAGGAAGAGAGAAAGAACAAAGAGGATGGAGCTTCATAACCTGA
>VXBQ01015473.1:0-38005 GCA_013400175.1 Phainopepla nitens
TGGAACTGGATGGGCTTTAATGTTCTTTCCCATCCAAGCCGTTCTGTGAGTCTGTAACTGGAGCCAGCTCGTGTCCCTGCCCAGGACAGACGGGAACAGGAGCAGCCGTGCCTGCAGCCCTGAGAGCTCGGGGGCTGATAATCCCTTACCCAAGGCCCTTTGCTTTGCCCCTGCTCACAGATCCTCCTCTCCTACCTGGAAGATGTCCACAGCAAGCCAGAGGCAGCAATACCACGTAAGAAAGAGCTCTGGTTTCCTCCCAGGCACTCAGGCTGGAGAAATGGAAAGGATTTAAAGCAGATGACAGAGTTGTTAAAAGATGATCCTTTGGTCTTAGTGGTTTGGTGTTTTTAAGCCGTGTGGGATTCAACCCTCCTCAAACAACTCTGGTGACACAGAAATCACAAGAAGCCTGTGCCTCTTTGAGGGACAGTGCACTACTTCTCCTAATAAAAATATTATTATTGAGCTGATAAAATACTGATCAAGAGATAATTTCATTTTCTCCCACTCAATCCTTCCCCACTGCCACTGGGGTTCATGCTGGCATATGTTATTTTCATTGAGGCAGAAGGTAATGATAGGAAAGCAATTACTGGGCAACGATTTATAAAATATTGTAAAATATTTATGAGCAATCTAATTTTTTTCACGCCTGGTTGCTCCATGCACTGGGCCTACAACTCCACCACAACGTGGATGAGATGCCTTTTCACAACAGACTGGAATCCAGACAGCAGAGCCTCCCAAAATCAGCCCTGCTGAACAGCGTGGTTGGTAACTGTGTCCTCTGGAACAAAATTCTATGAGAATTCCAGAATGTTTTGGGTGGCAAGGACCTTAAAGCTGATCCAGTTCCACCCCTGCCATGGGCAGGGACACCTCCCACTGTACCAGGTTGCTCCAAACCCCATCCAAGCCTGGCCTTGGACACTTCCAGGGATCCAGGGGCAGCCACAGCTTCTCTGGGCATCCTCTCTTCCTGCTTTTTTAAGGGACTGATGGATTTGAAACCAACATGAAANCCCCTGCCATGGGCAGGGACACCTCCCACTGTACCAGGTTGCTCCAAACCCCATCCAAGCCTGGCCTTGGACACTTCCAGGGATCCAGGGGCAGCCACAGCTTCTCTGGGCATCCTCTCTTCCTGCTTTTTTAAGGGACTGATGGATTTGAAACCAACATGAAAGCCAATTTTTTTTTCCAAAATATTTTATCACTAATCCCTGGATCTGGACCACAAATTTCTCCCCGCTCTAAAAATGCAAAATTTTCAGATTCAGTCAAGCAAAACAGAGAAACTATTACACACATGGGAAACTTCTGCATGAACATTTTAAAGTTGTGTTCAGTGACAGTGAGGAGGCTGCTGACTCAAGGTATGTGAATAAGGTGACCATAAACATCAGACCATGAGGTGCCCGTCATGGGGACAATTTTTTGAAAGAGAAGCTGAAGTTCAGCTCCTTTAGGTATTTAAGTTTCAGGTAAGAGAGTTTCTACAGTAAAAAAAGAATATTCCAAATATTCTATGTACAAGATTGACTTGGGTGAATGCCACACTACTCCGGCCCCACGAAGGGATAAAAACTGCATTTTTGTTTGTAGAATCAGAGAACCATTAAGGTTAGAAAAGTCCTCAGAGGTCCCTGAGTCCACTGTTCCCCCAGCAGTGCCACATCCACAGGGCTTTTAGATCCCCAGGGCTGGACCACCCTTTCCATGAAGGAATTTTCCTAATATCCAACCTGTCTCTTCCTTGAGCTGCTGCCTGTCACGTGTCCCTTTGAGAAGCTATTTCAACCCAGCTCTCCCCACAAGCCTCATAAAAGGATTTCACTGCAACAAATGCCACTGCTAAGAACAAGAATGACTTAAAAATCCAAATAAAGCTCTTTTTTTTTTTTTAACCTTGTAATTGCAAATAACAAACATATCTGTGGTTTACAGAGAAGGCAATAAATTAAAGCTACAGTCACAAATCAGACCAGAAAAAGATACTTAAGTCATTCAATCCACCACCCTGGGATGGCTGCAGCCCCATGGAATTCTGCTCAGTTTTGTGAAAGACTTGGAGTCCTGAATAGAGGAAGTACAACACGAAGAGCTCTCTCAGAAGTGGTTTTTTTTTTTTGATTCTTATAAAATGAAGCCATCCCTCTGGTGCTTCCTGAGCACAGCCTTGTCACTCTGGCTGGAGAAAAGCAAACGGTCTTTAGCAAATAAGCTTTATATGTGTGAGAGGAGCACATCATAAGTAAAAAGGAAGTTTGATCCCCAGCAGAATGGCTGTGTGTGTTTCTTCTGTAAGCACCCCATGATGGCTGTGACATTTCAGCTTCTAGAAAAAGAGACAGGCATTTAATATCTTTTGTGAATCACAGAGTGGTTTGAGTTGGAAGGGAACTTAAAGATCACCTGGTCTCACTCCCTGCCATGGGCAGGGACACCTTCCACTATCCCAGGTTGCTCCAAGCCCCGTCCAACCTGGCCTGGAACACATTGTAACTTTAAATTCATGCAAAAGGATGCATTTCGAACCATTAGGAAGCTGAAGACCCCAAAATTTTAACTTCCTCCCTGACTCTTCTGCTCTCACTAAAGAATAAAAAAAAAAAGCCAATCTTTTTTCTTTTTTCATTGAGCTGTACCCCTCAACCAGTGCATTAGGTGCCTATTTCCATAGCTCTGGTGAGCAGAAGTATTTTAGGAATCATCACTAAACAAAACAAGTTGAGGGTTTGGGTGTTGCAGTGGTTTGGGGTTTTAATTTCTGGGGCTCTTTTATATTTTGAGGACAAGAGGAAATGACCTCAAGTTGCACCAGGGGAGGTTTAAATTGGATATGAGGGAGAATTTCTCCATAAGAAGGGTTGTCCAGCCCTGGTACAGCTGCCCACTCTTGGAGGGATTAAAAGCCAAGTGGATGTGACACTTGGGGACATGGGTTAGCGGTGGCCTTGGCAGTGCTGGGTTAAGGTTTGGATTCAATGATCTTAAAGGCATTTTCCAACCCAAACAATTATATAATTCTGTAATTCTATGAAGGAAAAAAGCCCTGTAACCACAAAGCCACGAACTCTGCACTGGTTTCCACAGTATTTCCAGAACACATGTCCAAAGAGACACGTTTTGGGTGAATTAAAGACATTTTGCCAGAGATGGGTTTGAACAAGTAGTGAGTAACTCCTGTCCCTCAGCTGAAGCCCAGCTGGGTGTAGGTCTGTACAGACAGGTCTGGTTCCAGAGCAATGCCATCCATTAGGATTCTCAGGACTTTCCAGCGTGGTATAAGCAGGAAAAAACCCCAAAACTCGACTGGATGAGCTTTTTCAGTGATCTGGGCTGTAGCTGGAGCCATCTCCCCACACCACAGAGGTGACAGCGGCACAGCAGAATGAATAATTTCATAACTCACTCTGAACCCAAGGACAGCACTGAGAGCCTAAATTAGGAACAAGAAAACCATTAACATGACCAATTAACCTCTGCCCCACCCTCCCCACACCACATAAAAGCTGACGTAACAATCCCCAAGATAACATTGTGTGTCAGAAATATCACACACAGGAATACAGCAGTGGCTGGGCTTGTTTCCTGACCCAGCAAAGCTGCTATAATTGTAGTGCATTGTGCTCCTGGAGGATTTCGAGTTGGAAGTTGGTTGCCAGCACTCCTGGTTTGCTGGAATTTCCAATCAGGCTCCTAAAACTCTTTGGGTTCCCCAAGCAACACCATGTCAAGGTGCTGCTCTGAGTTCTGGACTGTGTGGTTCAGAAGGAATGTAATTTTCTGGGTGGAAATAAGATCATCCCAGGGATATAAAAGCTGGATGTGGAGGGGACAAGCAAACCAAGTAGAATTTCTGTGTTTGCCATTTTGATGCACACTTGATTGCTAAGGGAACCTAAAAACCAGAATCACCTTGGCTTTTGGAGGCTCTCCAGCTGAGTCAAGAGGACAGATACTCAGGAGAGCATCTCATTTGAAGGAACTTCTTAATGGAAATGGTTGTTAAGCTTTGGAAGTGGCTGCCCAGGGAGGTTTGGAGTCCCCATCCCTGGAGGTGTCCAAGGAATGACAGGACATGGCAGTCAGTGCTCTGGGCTGGGTGACAAGGTGGGAATGGGTCACAGGTTGGACTCAGTGATCTCGGAGATCTTTTCCAACCCAAATGATTCTGTGATTTTTCAGCAACTCAGCTACTACATTACACATAATTCAGAGGTCTCCAACCTGCACAGCCTCCAGGGAAATCTACCAAATTCCCAGAAACCACCACATCCTCATCCACAAACCCTCAGTCCACGGGATTCTCCCCTCCTGGTGGAAGCCATCCTTGCAAGTAAAATCCTCCCAAGTAATCCCCCCCACCTTCCACAGAATTTAAACTGCCCAGATGACAAATCTGAGGAGTGTAAAGGATTCCTCTCTCCCAGCAAACCCCAAAGGATGTGGCACCTGACAAACACACAGGATTTTGAAGTCCTGTCTTCATGAAGAGGTTTTGTCTCAAAGAAGCTTTCTCCAGTCAGAATTTCCAGGTACCACCATCACCAGCTTTTAGTTCCAAGTGCTTTTGTACCAAGCCCAGACAAGGCTAAAAGCGACACTTCCACTCATTTTGGTTCCTTTCCAACTAAAATGAACAAATGTCAGTGTCCCAAATAGACAATGCTGGAGAAGGGCTTCTCCAAAATGAAAACAACATTTTTGATGTCCCCAGCAATGCAGAAAGCTGTTGGCATCTTCATTTTGTCCTTGTGGAGACCTGTGGGCTTAGGCCTCTCCTCAGATTCACCCTCACTTTTTCTCCATGAAAAGCAACAATTCCTTTTTCCTTTCCTTTCCTTTCCTTTCCTTTCCTTTCCTTTCCTTTCCTTTCCTTTCCTTTCCTTTCCTTTCCTTTCCTTTCCTTTCCTTTCCTTTTTCTATCAACTGCCTAGAGGATTTAATTTTGGGGCTATTTCCTTCAAAGCTGGGCTTTTCCCCCTGCCACTGCCATGCCAGTTGTTTGCCAAGGACTC
Organism: Phainopepla nitens; assembly: GCA_013400175.1. NCBI lineage: Eukaryota > Metazoa > Chordata > Aves > Passeriformes > Bombycillidae > Phainopepla > Phainopepla nitens. The sequence continues at coordinate 5,028 of VXBQ01015473.1, forward strand.
CACAAGGCTCACCCCGAGAGGAAGACCATCCTCCCAGGAATTTTTCAAGGGTGAAGCTCCACACCAGCCAGGCCCTGAACAATAAACACCTCCCTCATTAGTATGCCGAGCCACATTAGTTCTGCTGCTCACAGAGCCACAGCATCAAAGTGGGGCTGAATCTTCAATTTCACACTTGGCAACGTGATGCATCAGATACTCCCAGGGCTCTGGGCACCGACGGGAGTCACAAAGAGTTTGAGATGTGTGAGGTGCTGCTGGTAAATCTGTTCATGTGAAAGGGGCAGCACGTGCCTCTGAGGGAAGGGGGATGAAGTCATCCCACATAAAATTGGGGTTAACTCAGCGGAAGGGCGAAGTGACTGCCCAGCATCACACTCGAGGCTTTGGTAATACCGTGACCTCAGCTGAGGAGTTGGCAACATCCTAAAATTCAGACGTGGATTACCTAAGAGGTAAAATTTACACTGCAGAATTTGCACCAAGTCTGGGAAGTCTCAAGGTCTCTCCACTCAACCCCCGCCACTGCTACTCAGTTTTCAGAGAATTCGCACGATTTGAAGATTTTGAAGTTTCTCAAACGTGGCTGGAAATGCTCGGGGGTTCTGAAGGTTATTCGGGATGGAGGGGCCTATAAACACAGACTGTGTCCTGTTACTGCCCTCCTGTCTTTAGGAAATGAGTTTTAAGAATATAACACATTACTCATGCTTGCAAGAAAACTCTGAATGATGCTGTCATGGCTGCAGCTGTACCTGTACTCATCAAATGCATTTCAGCAGGTTTTTGCACTGAGAACTCTTTGTCCCTACTGAAAATAGTATTCCTCAAAGAAGACTACATCAGCCCTGATGATTAGAACTGAGCAAGACCAACCAAGGCCAGGGAATGCTTCCCTGTATTCAAAGTTGAAGCAAAAAGGTGTCAGGGGTGGCAAGAGACTCCCAAATACTCCGACTGGCAGCAACACTCCTCAATCCATGTGCAGCATTGTGGTTTTAGAGGCTTTGGAGGCATTGCACAGATTAATCACACAAAGTAATGATCTCACAGTGAAGTGCTGAGCTGGCATTAGAGAGATTAATGCTCAGGTCCCAGCTCTCAAAGTTCTCACCCTTGGGGAAGTCATATCAACTCCTGCATCTTGCCTCCCCACAAAACCTCCTTTGAATTACTGATTGCAGAACCTGAGTGAAGATGCCAGAGGGAAAGACCATTCCAAAGGCTTTTTTTTTTTTTTAATTATTATTTTTTTCCTTAATACCCGCTGTGAGGCACTGTCTTGCTTAATTCATGATTCTTTGAAGAAAGATTTGCCATCTTAAGGGAATAAAACCAAGTCTGTGTTATGTTTTTAAAAACATTACGTGGTTCTGCTACAGGTGAAGTCTAGGCCTGAACAAATACTCACATGGACGTCCCAAAACCTGCAATTTCAGGTAATAATGAGTTTGATGGGACATGGTTACCATGTGTTTGGAGAACCAAAGGTTGGGTCAAGCAAAATTCTGAAATCAGCAGAGCATTTTTTGACCTAAATTCCTGCAAGAACAGAAGGGCACAGTAAGAAATACTGTCCCATACAGCTGTATTTATTTTGTGACTCCCACTGCTGAATCCCTCAAGGCTTTGGTTCTTCTGGGGTTAAAAGTTAGGCTCTTCCTTTAATTTTCCAAGCTCACATCATAGAAAATAAGACATTTAACTGTCACAATGGATTTCTACACCTGTTATTGCACAGCAGCTCACCTGCAACCCCCTGAACATCCCACATCTGGCACTTCTTTGGTCACATCCCAATTCCTCTATAAAACACAGAGATAGCCAAGATTTCTTGCACTGTGGCTTTTTCCCACTGCCCAAAACACAAAATTCAGGCCAGGTTTTGGTGAGGATGGGAAGAAATGGGAAAGTATGTAGGTGGAAAAAGAACGGCAAAGTTCAGTCATGCACAAAATGCTTTTTTCAATTTTGTTTGGTTTTTTTAAATCCAAACTCACAATTTCTATGAAGAATTTGCCATGAGACAACACCTGTGTTTTGGTGGTGGCATCTGTGGCGTGCACAGCTCCACAGCCAGAGGTGACAGTCACACCTGAGACATCTCCAACCACAGACACCAAACCTTCCTGCCCACACTGCACCTGAAATTGCACTGGGAGGCCTCAGAAATCCCACAGGATTCCAACCAATCTCCAGTTGCCTTGAAAGCATAATTAACTGCAATTGCCTTTTTGATTTTATCTCCATTTTCTCAGGTTCTGGGCAATTTGGGAAAGCTCTCTGTGTACCTACAGGTGAGAATGCAGAGCTGGGCATGCACCTACTTGTCTGGAGCGACCAACTTCCCAGTGGATCTGCTTTTCTCAGGGCCTCCTTGGAGAATGAAACTGAGGGAAGAAGCTCATCCTTTGGGAAATTCTCCTTCTTATCCTGTAAAGTCACTGATAAAAAGATTTCTGTTCCTGCTGGTGATATCAGCTCAAATCAAGGGAATGCTCAAGCTCAGCTTGGCTCCACTAGGCTCAAGCTCTGTGCTTCCCACAAGGTTTTCTGACAAATTGCTCTCACAGGGATTTAAAAAAAAAGATGCTGACCTGGCCCTTGCAGTAAGAAAGATATTTTCCTTCCTTCTCCACATACATTTTATGTTTTCCCATAAAAATAGAAAGAAGGGGTTCAGAGAGAGCAATGGGGAACCCGTACAGAAAAAAAAAAAAAGGGGGGAAAGTTTGACCTGGGTTAAGGAATAATTGATACTCCAGGCTACAGCTTCATCCATTTTCAAAGAATCAAAAAATTAGGGGATGGTTTCAGGGAACCCCCACGCTGGATGGGGCTTGGAGCAACCTGATCTAGTGGAGGATGCCCCTGTGTTGGAAGCAGATGGTCTCTAAGGTCCCTTCCAATCCAAGCCATTCCATGATTTTATGAATGGGAATTCTTGCCCCTGCAGGGAAGGTCCAGCACTAATCTCATTCAAAAATACAGACTGGGTGCAGTCAACAGGTTGGAGAAATCCATCAAAAAAATCAGAGAGCTGTTTCAATCTGAAAAACTTCCCCAGTCAGTGGAAAATTCAGCTTTGCTACAAAGTCAGATGGAAGTTTCTGAGCCAGCCCAGGCAGGGGTTTGCCTGTACACCCCAAGGAGAAAGGCCAGGAATGAGGCATCTGAACACAGCCCTGCCAAAACCTCCCTGGTTTTATCATCCAGAGTTCAAACCCAGACCTCCTGTCCTGCTGTTCACACTGCACACAGAAGGGTTTCCAAGAAATGCTTCTTGGCAGCAATCCCAAAAAACCCAGCTTCCGACCCGCTGCTGGGAGCAGAGGTGGTTTCTCCGTGGATTTTGAAAGCTGAATTTCCCAAGAAATTCCAGCATTTCTGAACAAGGCCCTTGATTTTCCTAAACAAAACTATTTCTGTGAGCCTAAGGCAGGGCTGGTGGTCTAAGGACCTGAAGAAGATGATCCTGCCCACGTTCGTGATTCCAGGTTTTGCATGGCATCAGGAATGCTTCTCCCCTACCCTTCCTGTAAACCTGCTGGGATCATGAAAATAATTATGATGGAAAAAACTGGGTGAACCCAGATTTTAGAAGGAACTTCTTGACTATGAGGGTGGGGAGGCCCTGGCACAGGGTGCCCAGAGAAGCTGTGGGAATCCCTGGAAGTGTCCAAGGCCAGGCTGGATAGAGCTTGGAGCAACCTGGGATGGTGGGAGGTGTCCCTGCACAGGGCAGAGGCTGGAATGAGATGACCTTTAAAGAACCTTTCCCACCAGATATTCTACAATTCCCACTCATACCCTCTGGGACAGACAGCACCTGTTTGATAGTGAGTCTGTTCTTACCTCCCACCCTCCTTCTCCTCCTCCTCCAGGAACGCATTTTAAGCCAATTTTGATTTGAGACCACCATGACCTCTACTCAGAGCTGCCACCAGAGCTGGGAGCACTATGATGTCCAGCATCCCAAGGTTTCAAATCACACAAGAAGAACCTTTTAGGATATAATCAACATTTCAGATCTAAATTCAGAAGTCTTCTCACCTGTGCTCTGCAAACACAGGCTTCCTGCTCTGCCAGCACTGCTGCTACTGTGCCTGAGCTGGAATAAATGTGTGACATTGCTGAAATAGCTGACAAAAAGAAGACAGTAACTTGTGACAAGTGAATGTGACCCGTGCAAACAAAGCCCAGAAACCTGAGTGGGCAGCTTTGTATAGGCTTCATGCATCACTCTTCCCCCACATAATCTGAATCTGAATGCTCTGGCCCTGTGACACCAAGCAGGAAGTGATGGGTAAAGAAACACAAGCAGAAATGGGTGCTAAAAGCCCTTCCAGCTCCCATCAGCTGTTTCATAACCCCTGTTTTAGAGAGAGAATAAACACTCAGCCCAAAATGTCTTTCCAGTAGCCCACAGGAGTCAAGAGGCTCTGGGTATGATGGACACCTCTGACACTCCATCTCTGAATCCCACCTGGAATCCCACACTACCTGAGGCAGCTGAACAAGTCCCATGACCTCGGTGTGGACCTCACTGTCTTATTCCAAAAGGATTCTGTAGCTGTTTTAATGCAAATTTTAAAAGGAAGGTGCTGTGGGACTATTTCACTTCAGCCAGAAGAGTCACATCCACATGGGGCTTCATCATGCAAGACAAACCACTCACACACAAGCAATTTTGTTGGGACCATTTCACCTGGCTAGTCCCAGCAGTGGCCAGAGTGACCAGCCCATGGCTACTCCTCTTCATGTGGCTCCAGGCACATCCTGCCAATCCCAGCAGCTTCAGGATTCCAGCTGGCCACTGAATTCCAACCCCAAACAGCTCAGAAGCCCTGACAGGCACATCTGAGCTCCTGCTTCTCTAAAAAATCCTTTTCTTATACCAGCAAAAATCTAAAAATAAATAGAGTTTAGTCTATTAATGTTTATGCTGAGCACCATACATTAATTACTTCTGAGACTTCAGTCTCATTGAATTTAATCCTTTTCTGGGATCAGCTATGGAGAAAGCAAGCACCAAAGACAAAGTCTTTCTCCTAGGACAGCTGGCCACTTCTCAGTAAATGATAATCACAGAATATCCTGAGTTAGAAGGGACCCACAAGGATCATCCAAGTCCAGCTTCTGGCTCTGCACAGGACAACTCTAATTACTGGGATTCATTCAGCTGTTGACCTCAAGAGGAGTTTTCCCCAAATCAAAAAGTGAGAAAAAAACCCAACAAACCAACTTAAAAATACAGGTAGCAAAACACAACATGAAATTCAGTGAAGTACTTCAGAGAGGAACACACACAAACAGACCTGAAACTCACTGCTAAATACCACACAGATTCCAAGGGAAGGATCTGGTCAACCCTAAAAGTTAGGATTGGCTTCAGTTTGGCACTGAGGTATCGAATCAGATTTGCAGTGAGTTCAAAGAATTTTTATACAAAACCATAAATTGGTTATGTTAGTGAAGCAGGCACTGTCGGCAGGACACTGTGTGGAGGCTTTAAGGAAATATCAAACCACAAATACAAACTACTTCTCCAGACAGGGTGAACCTGTGAAAGCCACAGCAACAAGAAATGCTTTAGGAAAAGACCTTGTTTATACAAATCCCTTGGTTTCACATGCACATCTCCCTTTGCTGCTCCAGCTGCACCATCCCAGCACTGAATCCACTCGGGTTGGAACGAGTCCTTCGAAACACCCAACACGAAATCTTACAGTAGGGTTTTTATTTTTAATTTTTAAAAGCATTCCTCAATCTTTTCCACAGGTCAGACCACGGGAAGAACCTCGACCAGAGAAACTTCCCACAAACTCCCTGATGGATGTTGGGTTTTAATTCACCAATGTCCTGAGTAACACTTCTTACCCTGGAACCTTCCTTCTTCCTCCACAGCCTTCCCTTCCTCAAAAAGACTCTGGGCTTTTTCTTTCCCCCTCCTTTATAAATCACTCATGCAAGAATTCTGTGCCCATCTGCACCAAGATGCCAAGAATATATTTCAGTCTAATACGAATTCAGTGTACTTTAGTCTAATACTGGTTTGTCTGGATAAGAAAAAGAAACTCAAGAAAAATTCTCTTCAAAATTGATGTCCAAACTCTACTCATGACACAACCCAAAAGTTTCAAAAATGAAAGATTATTTAAGGTAAATGAAAACGCTGGATTTAATCAAGTTTGAACCAAATAAACCCAACATCCCTGGTCTAAAAAGACCACGCTCATTGGGATTGAAGAAGGGACGGATGGAGCGCAGATTTCTCCATGTAGGATTGAGGGGTGTGAATCCATGAGGAAGCTGGACACCCTGGAACCTCCAAAGGCTGCACCAGCACCAGCTCCAGGCCCCAAACAGCCCATCCATGCCTCTACTGTACCTTGAAAGGGACGTTCATTCACCCCTTTGCCTCCCCAACGCGACGGCCGAAGCTTTTTCTGATTAACACCAAACCAGGAGGATGAGGAGCACACAATCAATCCTTGTTAAGGCTGATGATTATTCTCAAAGAGCCCTGGAAGAGAGGAAAACCCAGTGAGTGGCTTGTGCCAAGATGAGTGAGTCCTTTCACACGGATCAGCCACGTTAAACAAACAGCCTTTTTTCTGCTCCAAATGTCTGGGTTCTTTTGTGGGTGACTGGGATTGTCCCATTAAACTGAGATTGTCCCAGCCATTCACGTAGTCTCCATACAAAATAAGTTTATCCAAGTAATCCAAGCTCAGATAGAGGAAAACTAGCTTGCAGAAGATATGGAGATGGTCAAGGAGAAGCCCAAAGAGCACAGCTCGTATTTCAGGGAGTAACCCAAGTTTACATGGCCTGTAAATGTAGCAGCAGTTAATTAACAACAAAAAAATGAGTCTTAAATTGCTCTGTTTTGCAGAGAGGACACCAAAGAACACACATCACTTGGCCTGAAGTTGGAAAGATCTCGTTTTCTGCAAGATTTTATATCCAAATCTCAACTGCTGCCTTCAAAATGCCCTTATATTTAGGGAGGAAAGTGAAAGTCTGTGGGCAGGAGCCAGGTACTCATCAGGCCAGCCAGCACCAGTGGGAAGAGAAGACAAATCTCTGGACAGCACAAACCCTTCTGGAGGCCTGGAACAGGGGAAGGTGCCTTCAAAGGCTCCTCTGCTCATGAAAACAGCCCCGAGGTGGAATTAGGAATGTATCAGTTGAAGCATCTACAGGAGTGAGAGTGGCTCCTCTGGAGCTCTGGGTATGTTGGCAAAGGAGGAGAGGAAAACAATATTCCATCAGGCTGGGGGAGAGACAAGTGAATTATTCCCTTGGCAGCCAGCTTCACGGGACCTGGTTCTCTCCTCAGTTATTCAGCTGTGTATATTTGGCTCCTCAGCTACTTTCTGTAGGACTCCTCCAGTTTTAGATCTCATTTTCAACTCAAGCTGGCCACATCTTCCACATGCTGTGCAAAGCACGAACAGGCAAGGTGCATTTCTGTAAGGTAAGGTGAGTCTGAAACAGCCAGAAACCACCTGTACCTTGGGAATATCTGGCAAAATTACATGTTCTCCTCAGTGGACCTAGAGAAAAGCTGATGCTCTTTGCTGCAATGCTTTATTAGGCTGTTAAAGCCTCACACAAAGTGAGCACCCAAATCATCCACCCACAGCAAAGGCAGCAGCAGAACCGATGCCTGAGAGCTCCAACAGCAGCTCCCAGGTATCCCTTAAACATTTTGGTGAAGGTGATGAAGACTGCCAAGCTAGAAGCAGCACTTAAAAAACCAATATCCTCACATCCAACATCCCTGGAAGTGCCCAAGGCCAGGCTGGATGAGAACTGCAGCAACTTGTGGAAGATGTCCCCGCCACCTGTCTTGGAACTTAATGGTCTTGAAGGTCCCTTCCAACCCAAACCATTCTGTGTTTCTATGGATTTATTTTAAGCTGTAGAAAGGAGATACATTCTGCAGGCACAGGGAAGGAGCAGCAGAGCATCTTCTGCCTGGTGGTGCAGCAGTGCTCCCTGGACACCCACTCCACCGCTCTGCATTCCCCAACAAACAACCCAGCCTGCTCAGGGCAATGTGGATTCCCAATCCGGCTCTGCAGCAAGACAGGCTCCCTCTAATTATCCCTCAGCCTGATGACATCTGGATGGTGGAACAGAAACATGTCAGAGACACAAAATGAGAGAGTGTGAAAAGAAGCCTGTCTCCTTTCCCCGCTCCCACCGCAGGTCCCGAGCGCACGAGGACTCGCTCCCGCCTGAGTCATTCCCAGCAACGCTGGCACAATTCCCACGCAGGAGGCTTTTTTTGCAAAATCATTTAAAAATGAGAGGGCAGCAAGAGCGACTCTGGGACTGCAAGGAGCAACAGTGTGATGAGAAGGATCAGTCGTGTCTATGGAGCCTTATTAGGAGTAATTTATTTGCAAGTCAAACAAATATCCCCCCACACTTTTCCAGGAAAACGCCCAATTCCATACTGATTTACACGCTTTCCAATCTCACTGACTTCAGAGGGATTGCCTGCGGTAGGAATCACCAGGCTGTGGCCTCCCAGCAGTAGAATAATCCCTTCATATTCCCCCTTTCAAAAGCCCCATCATCCCACCAGGTGCTGCAGCTCAGGCCCCGCCAGCCGAGTTCCAGCCCCGCGGCGACGCTTCTCCTCTCCCTGCAAGAACCTGGGAAGGGGGGGAAAGGGAAATAAAAGTCTGATGATGGAAATACCTCGTGGAGCGTGGCTGAGCTGGGGAGAGAGGCCTGAACTCTCCTTCCACCTAATTAAATCCAGATCCAAAAGCTGTTCTGATCCGAGTGCATTAAATATTTTTGTTAGGAAGGGCAGGGATAAATTAACTCCTAACTCTGGCCCTAATCTTTTTTTTTCATTGTTGTTTAAATTGTCCCACTTCCTAAGATTTCAGCGTTTCCTTGTGATAAAGAGGAGCTCTGGCCTGTTGGCTCATCTGCCCCTTTTCTCCATGGCAGATGCTTCCACCAACCAAGCTCTTAAAAATCACAGGACCTGCTTCTGCATTTACAAACATCGGTGCAAAAGGCAACTGCTGACCCCACTCTTTTGTCACAGCTGTTATTTACAGCACCACCAGCACACTGGAGAGATGATAATAAATGTTTAATGGTCCAGTAAACACCAAGGGCTTTATCTCCAGCCCATTTCCAAGCCTGATCAAATATAATAATCCTTTGTATGTCTGTCTGCCACTTCTCTGGCTTCCTGTGGGATGGGAAGAGATGGACAGGGCTGCTCTATATTCAGACATGATAAATATAGAGAAAAGGGGGTTAGTTATAGGGACATAAATGTTTGCCCTGCTTCAAATCAATTCTTTGCTCCCAGAAGGTCAGGACTATCCACCAACCTGTTGGACCTCAACTTCTATATAATACAGAAATGCAGGCAGCATCTGCCTCTAGGATTCAATGCAGCAGTTATAACAGGAGTATTACACAGAGGAAGTGGGGAATATGTGGAGGAAGTTGAGAGAAGAATCATTCCCTTACAGCCTGGGCAAATAAACCACTTCCTCAGATCTGAAATGGAAGATCTATTCCTCCTCCAATTATAGCTGTGGGTCCATTACTCAATATTCCCTCCCCATACAAGTCTTACTTATCTCATAGAGCCTCATCTCTCCCAGCTGACACTGTAAATGAGTCATTTGACACATTAAAGTGAAGCAGTTAGGGTTTTATAATGCTATTACACATCGCTGTGACAAGCTTCCCTAAAGACCTGCTCCTAAATCACAGTCCAGTTCTGGTTTGGGAAACTGATCCTGAATCACAATCCAACTCTGGTTTGGGAAACTGATCCTGAATCACAGTGCAGTTCTGGTTTGGGAAACTCACACAACCCAGAGACAAACACATGAGAAAAAGCCACACAGACTCTGCAGGTGAGACCTCCCCCACGTAGGATTGCACCAATTCAATACACAGGCTCCAGACGTCTTCTATAGTTCTCCAGAGCCTGGTCAAGGTTTTCTTTCTTTTTTTCAGCCTCCAAAGGAGCCCCAAGATCAAGTCCTGGCACTGCTGAGGTCTTCTGATACAGCCAAAGCCACCTGATTCCACCAACACCAGCACTTCTTGGCTCAGATGATGGGAGAGACTGACTTCCCAGTTTGATCTGGTCCAACTGGAGGGTCTCCTGAGGCTGACCCATGCAGAAGATGAGGGATCAGGGCAGGATTATGTAAACTAAGGCTCGAGGCCAAAATAAAGGAGCCTGGAGGCAGGGCTGTCGTCAGGGCGTAGCTCAGCTGTGCCTCCACTCACCGGCCCCTTCCCTCCCTCCCTCCCTCCCTGCCTGGGACATTTTCACCCAGCGTGGCCAGGAGACTCCTGCAGAGGGTGTTTGAAACTCCCAGAGCTGCCAAAAACGTCCATTTAAAGCCCGGTGAGAGCTCTTCCTAAATCCACCCCAGTGAGCCGCAGCCCTGCCCGGCTGTTCACCTTTCTGGGTGAACCCAAAAATGGGGAAAGCAGAGACCTCCCAGCAATTACACCCAGAAGGTTTCCTGTCTCTGCACGAATCTTTGTTTGCTTTGGGTTTTAGTGGTAGATGGGAGCACAGACTACAACTTGTGGGAGATGGGTTATTGCTGCTAAAGCAAAGAGCTTTTTTCCTTCCCCCCTCCCCGAACAGATAAAGCACTAAAAAATGCTGCTCTGAAACAGCTTGGTCCTGCATTCACAGATGGCAGCAAAAATTAGCATTATTTATCAGTGGCTTTAGTCACTTTTTAAAAGAAAAGCAGATAAAGGAAGACATGCACCTGAATGAATGCTCCTTTCCCCCCTTTTTTTTTTTTTTTGCAACTAATACTTTAAAATGCAGCAGGGAAAGAGAGTTTTGCAGAGCTTTAGGAAACCACACACTTAAAAAAAAAAATAACATTTGCCCAAGAAGGAGAATGAAAACAAGCAGAACAATAAGAGTCACGGAAGTTTGCTCTGAGGAGACAGCTGGGAAGGTGAAAGGAGGAAGCAAGCAAAGAAAACACATAGCATAAAGACAGAAATTAATCCAAAACAGCAGGAGAAGAATTATTAAGCCATTTTACATTCTTACAGCAAAGGAGATGTGATCACACAGTGCTGTTCGATGCCAAATGTAGCTGCATTTGTGCACAAGTCACACCCCTGCAGAGGGCTCAGCCCAGCCCTGCATCTCTTGAGGACCTTGACCTCTGTGTCTCAGAATCACAGAGTGGTGGAGGTGAAGAGAAACTTCTGGAGGTCGTCTGGTCCAACTCCCTGCTCAGCAGGGTCACACAGAGCCAGCTGCCCGTGACTGCAGACAGGGAAATGCTGAATATCCCCAAAGATGGAGACTCCACAACTTCCCTGGGCACTGCCTGGTGACCCTCCCAGCCAAAACGTGTTCCCTGGTGCTCAGAGGGACCCTCCTGTGGTCAGTGTGTGCCCGTGACCCCTTGTCCTGTCCCTGGGCACCACTGGCAGGAGCCTGGCTCTGTCCTCTCTGCACCCTCCCTGCAGCTGTTGAGGGACAGGGATGAGGCCCCCGGAGCCTTCTCTTCTCCAGGCTGAGCAGTCCCAGCTCTCCCAGCCTTCCCTCAGAGCACGGATGCTCCTGTCCCCTCTCTGGGCTCTCCCCAGTCTGTCCACATCCCTCTTGTCCTGGGGAGGCAGAACTGGACCCAGGGCTGAGCAGAGGGGCAGGATCCCTCCCTTGGATCTGCTCTGTCTCACACAGCCCAGGCCAGCACTGTCCTTTTTGGAAACACTGCTGCCTCAGGGTGAATTTGATGTCCAGCAGGACCCCCAGGTCCTTTCCTGTCCAGCTCCTTCCCAGCTGGGTGGGCCCAGCACAAACTGGTGCCTGGGGCTGTGTGAGGAATGGCAGGGAAACAGCAAATGCAGGACAGAAAAACACTTGTAGTCCTCTACAAAATCTGCTGTCAGACAGCGAAACTCATCACCAAAGAGCTTAGTTCAGATGAAGGACAAATAAAAAAAGGCACAGAGAGCATCATATGATAAATAGGCATCATTTTCTCCAGCAGTGAAGCCTGTCCTCGCTGCAAGAACTTGCCATTTCCTCCCAGCACAAATGGATTACTCATGGACAGAGAAGTCGGGAACAAAATTAACTCTTGGAGCTCAGCGTGTCCCAGGAGATGAGCTCAGTCCCAGTCTGCTCCTTCCTCCACAGCACACAGACCAGGAGCCTGGTGGCCTCTTTGATTGCTTCCATCACCACAGTAATTACTTTAATTTTTAGCTTCTTGATTTTGGCAGAGACTCTCTTTAAAAGCCGAAGGAGGAAGAATTAAATGCGAGAATTAAGTGAAATAAGGTGCCAACAGGGTTTGGTGGCTGCTCCTCTTCCCTTAAGTGGGGTGGAAGATTAAGTGCTCAGCACATGGGCTCCTGAGAAAGCCTCCAAAGGGAGGCACCCTCAGAAGAGATCCAAAAAGCCTTTTTCTTAATAGAAACCATCTAGAACTTGCCAAAACCCCCTAAATCCTGCAGGACTGGCGGGATGGAGCCTTGGCTTCAGCTCCCACGTGGGCTTAGCAGTATAAATCCACTTCCCACACCCCAGGGAGAGCAACCCAAAGTCAATTCTGTCCCTCCTGTGGTGCTGAGCAGCCAAAATGAGAGTCATTCCTCCAGAAAGCACAGGGTGAGCTGAATTATGGACTTACCAAGGAGGGAAGTTCTGATCAAGGTCCTCTTTCTCAGGGTTTTCATGTGTTTTACATTAGGTATTCATCGGACCTGAGCAATCCACAAGCATCCTGCTGCACACGATGCTGAGAAGAGGGACCAGGACACAATTCCTTCCCTTTTATGTTATCACCTGCTCAGGTTTGAGTGGCAAGGAGGGATTCAGCACCTCTGTTCCACACAGCCAAACTGCTGCAGGTTTCTCACCAGGGATCAAAGCAGTGGGAACCCAACACCTCCACCAGCAGCAGCTCAAGAAGCTCCCAGTGCTGGCTGCCCAAGGAGCCCTGGGATCCCAGCTCCCACCCTAATTTTTTATTATTTTTTTTAAAGAATATAGTCATCAAAAATTGTCTCTTGCTCGAAGGCTGACAGCTGCATGACAGCCAGCCACATTCCAAGTTTTCTACTCATTCATGAATTCAAAAGTCAGGCTTAGCAGATGCACCATTAAGTCCAGTTTCTTTATTTTTGAGAACACATGTAATTATCCCCAACTTCAGAGACACGGACTACTCCTGGAGAAGTGACTTGTCAAACAACGAGATGACAGAGGCAGCAACAAGAGCCCACTCACCCTGCCACTGGTCTCATGTCTCACAAAATAATTGCCTTCCCACCCAGAACTAAAGGTTACAACTACAGAGAGAATGAGTCAAGCCGGAAAGACACATTAAAAAAAATGGGAAAAAAAAAAATGGAACAAAAAAGGTTTTATGAAAACACACTGGCATGTGTAAGACAGGAGAGAGACCATTTCTGCATTGCACCTTGTTTGCTCACGCTTTGTCTCAGCTGCCAACCACAAATTGAGTACCTCAGTTAAAACTTCGCTCATCTGGTACCTTTAATACTTACTTAGTCACTAGAAACTGAACATCTGTTTTGCTTTGAGGCTTTCAGCAGTGACTCAATGTTATCTGCAGTGTCGGACTGCTGAAGATGAGTATTCCTGAGGTTTTTTTTTACCCCCCCCACCCCTCTCCTAGCCACAGGGCTTCTTGCTTTGGGGAGGAATCAGCTGACAAAGTCGGGTTACAAAATGGTTACAGTCTGACAGGAGCTGAGGAGGAAGCGCAGGACAGGGAGAAATTCCATCCTCAGCTGGAAACAACCCGGCTGAGATCTCCCCCAGCCTGTTCCTGTGTCCCACAGCTCCCTGGGATCGATACACCTTTGGCTCCCACGCTCTGGAGGAGCAGCAACCTCCTGCTGTGTTTACAGCCAGCTCGATGAACAACACGCAATTAAAATCCCTCTCAGCGTGTGCATCCCCCCTCCCTGCCCAGGCTGCGAGCAATCCCAAAGCTTTATGTGGGATTTAACCTCCTCTGGCTCCGGGCACATCTGCATCAGCAGGGAAGTTCCCGAGGTGCAGGAGTAGCTCCGGGAAGAGGAGGCAGCAGCAGGAAATATCCCAGCACCGAGGGACCCAATTAAGTCGCTGATAGAGGACACCAGCATCCTATTAGCAGGGTAGACGCTGTGCCTGCACAAAGGCATGCCACGCCTGGGAGAAGGGCTTCCAGGATAAAATATTCTGAGCCAGGGAAGAGCCTGGACACGGTCAGCATCCTGTGCTGCTGTAAGAGAAGGGATGTGGGCAGTACCCAAGCCAACCTGTTGTTAAAAGTCATTTCCCCGCTGTGCCTGCAGGGATGATCCTGCTGCTCCTTCAGCCAGTGGGAATTTTCCCTGGAAGGGCATCAGACAAAGCAAATCCAGAGATCTTCCCTTCACCTCGCCAAATGGTGGCTGTAAAACAGACCCAGGTGTCGGGAAGGACACTCAGGCTGGCTTTATGGGGTTTCAGAGAATCACAGAACATGCTGAGCTCAAAGGGACCCACCCAGGGATCATCGAGTCCAACTGCTGTCTCACCATCTCCCACCTCAGAGATGGGCACACACAGCATCACAGGTTCTAAAGGACCCCCAAGATAACTGAGTCCAGTCTGTGACCCATCACCACCCTGTCAACCAGACCTGAGCACTGAGTGCCACGTCCAGAGCACTCAAGCACCTCCAGAGACAGGGACTCCACCACCTCCCTAGGCAGCCCAGTCCAGTGTTTTATCACCTCTCCTATGAAGAATTTCCTCCTAATGACCAACCTGAACCTCCACTGGAGCAGCTTGAGACTATAAGGGGTTCACTCAAAGGGTTTTACGACCCACTTCACCCTTACATACAGATAAAGGGCACTGCCATTGAGGATTCAGATGTTAACCTGCTGGGAGATAAAGGTTCAAAGGGAAATCTGAGGAAATCCCTACTCCTGGCCCCCATCCCAGCACTTGAAAAGGCTTTTCTCCCTTTCAGTGAAATCTTAAAACTGAGTGTGCAAAGGGGCAGCCTGCCACTGTCCCAAGGGGCATGACAGACCCCATCTGAGATCTGCTTAATTCAGTACCTCCAACAGCAGTCAGCAGCAGGTCTAGGAAGCAAGGTCAGACCCACACCAGTATGCACCATTTTCTCCCCAGAACACTTCAGCACTGACTGATTCTACCCAGGGATCTTTATACTTTCCTTCCACGAGTTTATCCAGTCACCTTCCTGATCCATGTCAGTTTTTAAGCATCCTGCAGAAAGCAGCAGCATAGCTTGCCCAGAGCAGCTGTGGCTGCCCCTGGATCCCTGCAAGTGCCCAAGGCCAGGCTGGATGGGGCTTGGAGTAACCTGGGACAGTGTAAGGTGTCCCTGCCATGGTAGGGCTTGGAACAAGTTGATCTTTAAGGTCCCCTCCAACCCAAACCATTCTGTGGTTCTGTGATTAACAGATGTGGTGGAAATTCTTCCAAACACTGACAGTACATAGGGGGAGGATGTGCTACCAGGACAGTGCCATCAACTCCCAAAATTCTGATCCCCAGAGCTCACAAAACTCCTTTGAGTCCTCTCCCCAAAATTTTTATGGTGCTAATACAGACCACAGTGAACAAGTGCTGCCATGCAACTCTCAGGGATTCAAACTGGGCTCCTCATCAGAGCCTCTGCGGGCAGCCAAGCAGCAGAACTGGTTTGGAAAGGAGAAAAGGAAAGAAAACACAGATGACTCTGATAACATGTCTAATTAATAAAGCATAAACAAGATGGGCTGGTTCAGGCTGTGTGTCCCATCTGCTCTGGCTTCAGTCAGGATGGTTCCCATCCCCAAAAGCACAGGTTTCCATGCAGATCTTACCACATGCTGACAAGACAAAGATGTGCCTTCAGCACCCCAGCACACCTGCTCTGTTCTGGCTTTCCTGTGCATCCCTGTGCTCTCTTCTTTAGGAAAAAGGCCTGAACAATAAAAAATATGAGTGCCCAGCATGCAGAGCATGGTCTGGGACAGCAAGGTCACATCCCAGAGACCCAACACAAGAGTTTGGTATGAGTTTGCCATAACTTCACAGTCATCAGTCCTCTGTGACCTAGCCTACCATTAAAGCTTTACCCCAAAACAGCTAATATATTTCATTCTGTTCTGCTTTAAGCAACTCTGCAATTAACTTGTATGAATTTCTACAGCATAAATGCTGATTTATAAAGATTTATTTGAGGACCTGACAGCTCCCTAAGGCCAGCAGCTAGAGTTATGATTCTAGAAGTTGAGGTTCGGACAAGGTCTTGATGTCTGCATCTTTCTGGTTTTCCTTTCGAAAAAAATAAGCAGAGAGGGCACACACAGTAGAGTCCCAGTAGTGGGAAACATCCAGACACCTCACAAATGTGTACCCAGGCCCTAAAAGCTTCAACAAAAGGAAAAAGAGAGAAACAAAAGGGAGCAACAGGAAACTGGTGATCCAGCGGTGCTGATAGTTCTGGTGCTTTCTGAGGACAGGCTGACTCATTCTCCCCAGTTAAAAACCCAAAAAAAACCAACACCAGCCAGTCTGCTGGAGGTGGGAGTTCATGGTTTTTTCAAGGCTTCATTGCTGCAGGTGGATTTAATGAAAATGGAAACCTTTCAGGGAGGGTAGATCCTTCAGAGGCAGAGAGGAAGTCACAGTCACTTTGGGACAAGCTTCTCCTGTATCACTTCATTCACGGCCACACCAGCTGCTGGCACCTGCTCCTGAAAAACCAGCAAGAGTCAGGCCCTGAAAAGATAATCTGTTCTATTCTTTTCCAAAAAATGGGACTGAATGAACAACATACTATTGGGAAAGTCCACACCACACCTCTGATGACATAGAAGAAAGAAACCGGCCTGGCAATCCAGCCGGCCAAATGGGGCTTTATTAGAGGAAAACCAAGGCTTTATTAGAGGAAAACCTTGAGGAACTTGGATGCAAACAAGCTCATCTCCACCTGGGATGCCAAGATCTCTCCAGTGCCTTTGTACTCAAGGGCTGTGAACATCATAAAGGTCTGATCTGCACTTGAGGAAGGACCAAGGAGGACGTGCCACGGCAGAAGCATCCCTCGCCCAGGTCACCAGGCTCCAAATGTGACTTCCCTCAACACTGCTACATCCAACCCCTGTAGCTTGCTCCAGCCCAGCTCCTGTCTCCACACCCCTCAAAATCCAGCAGCAATAAGCAGTGGGGAGCTACTGCTTGTAAATCTGTTGCCACATCGAGGATGCTTACATATTGCAACCTCACAGGAACAACACCACGGTGGTGGCGAAACCCCACAGCAGAGATTTGTTCTCCAGGCTCAGAACTAAATGCAGACAGCACATGTGGGTGGCTGGAACTTCATCCCAAGAAAACCAACCAACACAGGAAGCCTTAGCTGCACTGGAATAGTCAAGATTTCAGGCAAACTACTTAAAAGCAAGCAGTTCTCCTCAGGAAATGGACAGTGAGTTGCTGGCAGCATCCTGGAAGCCTTTCCTCTGACAGAGGAATGGAGCTAACTCAGGTACAGGCACAAAATAAAAGGCAGAAGTTGAACTGGAACTTGCTGACTAAGCTGAGCTGGGCCAGGGGGGAGGCAGGGGAGATCCAGGCAGCAGCCAGTGCTCTGGAATAGGCACGGAAACAAGTTTCCACGGGAGCATGTTGCTTTAAAGTCAGCTGTATGAGATCATCTTGTCCCCTAGAGTATGTTGTTTCCTAATGTTTTGCCCAGACCAATCACAAATGTCAGAAGCAATGGTTGGGTCTGTTGGTTTGGGGTTGGTTTTTTTTTTTTTTTTGGACTACCTTGAGTCCCCACAGAGCCTGTTGAGGATGGGAATTGTAGACCCTGTTCTGTCTTTCACATTACAAATGCAATTACCTCTGCAGCCTGATTGCAGCATCTCCTGTCAGAGTGATTCTGCATGAGGCTGGAAGAACAGCTTGCCTTTCAAAGGGAGTTAGGAACATTCTGTGAGTCCTCCCATGCCCTGTGGTCACGTGCTGGTGAAATTTAAGAAAAGCATGTGCAGTCCCAAGGGAAGAGCATCCCTTGGAGAAATCTGTTCTTACAGCCTTCAAAAAAGGATGTGATGAAATGTCCTTGCAAAGTACAAAATTTCCTGGGCAAAAATGTGATCCTTCTTGCTTTTCAATCCTCTTTGCCAGATAATGGAGAAAAAATTTCACTGTAAGATGATTTTGAGATGGAAAGGGAATTTTGGAGATGGACAGGCTTGTCCTACCTGGATACAAGAGATGTGGGACTGAGCAAAGCGAGGGAGAACATTAGGATCAGCTGGACTCCTCTTTCTAAAGGCAGCAAGCATCTTGGATTAGGCTCTTGGATAACTGCAAGTGGAAATTAGCACTACAAGCTAGAAACATCTGGAGATAGGGTGTTAAACAAGACAGTGTTGGCAGGTCACAGCTGGTTCCCACATTTTCATTTCAGCCTACCCAGAGGAAGGAGTCAGGCACCAAACGGAGCTGGGAATTCTGTGCTGGGTGATCACACAGGCCACTGCCACCAGGTGAGAGCTCCCATTTCCTCACCTCCCACCCCAAGCAGTCCCAGAGCCAGCTGTGCCAGGCTCTGTGTCAGCCACAGTGGGACAGCTTGTGCCAGGCCAGGGTGCTGCACCAGAGCCTTCCTGCCAAGGTAAGCAAGCTGAGCTGCCTTACTCACCACCAGACGTGGTCCAACACGTGCAGGAAGGAGGGAACAGAAAAATAAACTCTCCAAAACAACACCAGCTCCATCTTACATCAGCTCACCCACCCCTGCCATGGAACAGCTCGTCAGCTCTTCACACCTTCATTTCCTTTCAGTGCTCCCTGCTCAGCCAGGGACTGATGGAGGGGCCAGTGCTGCTGCACCAGGGCCCCAGAGATCACCCAGTTTGGACAAGACAGGGCTTGACACCCTCAGTTATTAAGCAGGAAGTGGGAATATTAAGTGCAGATGTTAATGGTGAAAGAGGCACAGCTGACACTAAGGTGGAAGGGAGGCTGGAGGACAGGACTGAAAGAGAGTGGGTTTGGATTGGATATTAGGGAGAAATGATTCCCTGTGAGGGTGGTGAGGCACTGGCACGGGTTGTCCAGGCTGTCCCATCCCTGGAAGTGTCCAAGGCCAGGCTTGGAGCAATCTGCTCCAGTGGAAGGTGTCCCTGCACATGGCAGGGAGTTGGAATGGGATAGTCTTTAGAGGCCCCTTCCAACCCAAACCTTTCCTTGATTCTGTGACTAAAACCACTGAGCTCAGCTCACAGCACTTGAAATCAAAGATCACAAGGTTTCACAGATTATTATTAAACATGGAAGCCCCTGCAGGATGTTTTATTCCAGGAAAAAATTAAAGTGTTGCTTCCTCAGCTGCCCATTACCTTAAGTGGGCTGAATGAGCCCCATTTCTGAGGGAACAAATCCCTTTTGCACCAAGCAATAGGGAACTGGCCAGCATCATTAGGCACATCAGACCTGTTCTCCAAGCAAGAGACTTCATGCTTAGGGCATTTCAAAAGCCAGTATTTCTCAACAAGCGTGGAAGCACCAACTCCTCCTTTTATTTCACATCTATCCCCTTTTCCCTGGGGACAGCCTGGTGTGACACAATGGGAACAACCCCAGTCCCTCATCAGGAACCTAATCTGTCAGCAAGGCAGGCTTTGATAAGTGAGAGGAGGGTGGCAAGTGAAGGAAAGTTCATGGAACAGAGCTCGCAGAAGACAGGAATATTAAAGAGTTTCAACTCTGCAGCCAGGAAAACACTTAACAAACAGGCATCTTTGCACTCAAAGCTGCTGAGAAACAACCCTACCCAGAGGAAAGAAAAATAACTGATGTGAGAATTACGTGGGCAGGTGTTTGGTGTAAATGTGATTTTGTCTACAAAGACCATTTAGGGGACAGGCTTCCAAAAGCAGAGGATGGTCGTGGCTTTAAGGCCAGGATGGATGGGGCTTGGAGCAACCTGGTCTAGTGGGAGGTGTCCCTGCTGGTTGGAGTAGATGGTCTTTAAGGTTTTTCCAGCCCAGACCATTCCATGAACAGCAGCAACACTTGGGAGCTCTCTGGCACGAAGCTTCTGAGGTGCCTGTTCAACATCCCTGGGCTCTGACAAAATTGAGTATAAACAAGAAGGTTTTTCTCAAGTCATCATTTTTTTTGTTGCTTCCAAAATTGAGACCTGCACGAGCTCAGTGTCTCCATCTGGCACATCTGCAGTGCTGGAGCTTGGGATGCTGCAATTCTGTGTGAGAAGGGAGGGTTTGGCAGCTGGAGGCCAAGAGGGAAAGAGGAGACAATCCAAAAAGCAAGTCATGAATTTAGCTCCAGAACGGGATGGACCAAAATTGCGCCCAAAAATAAATTCAAGTGGCTCTTATTAGCAAGAACAGATTTAAGCACATTAATTTTCAGTTCCTCTCCCCCAAACCATCATTCCCAATGTTCCCCAGGCCTCTTGTTTCTCTCTGGAGGTAGATCCAAGGAACTCTGCAACCTGGCCACAGCTCCAAGCAGATATTTGGGGTCAGATCTAGGATGGAAACGACTGAGAATGTCTAAAGGGAGAAGGCAGTTCAAATGCTTTGAAAGCTTTGCAGTGCTTTATTCAATGTTTTGACTGTTTCAGAGTAAAATCAGGGCTCAGCTTCTAAAATATATATGAAGGAAAACCATCAGCAATGAGAAAAATTGATTCTAATGTAACATCCAACACCAGAGTTTGACAGGGTCATCTGGAACTGCACATCAAGTGACCACAGGCGAATTGGGGTAGCCAGAGATGCTTCAGAATTGGCTGAAGAGCCTCCAGAGGGTCACTGCAAGAGCTTCCTACAGGAAGGACACAAAACACCATCCTGTCTTTGGCAAAAGCCAGTTTTTTGAGAGCTGGCCCACAGATGGAACTTGGTAGCCCCAGTCCAAAGGTGCGTTTGTTCCACAGTACCTGTCAGAGGCCACACAGCCTCCCAAGGCTTGACACAGGATTGGTTCTCCAAAAAACCCATCAAAATTCATGAATCCAGTGGCTGAACTCCAAATCTCCACAGGGCAGAGCCTGCAGGATCTTAAATAAAGATTTCAATAAAGACAGGGAGAGGCACGGAGGCCTGAGCTCTGCATTCCAGGTGCTCCCTTGGGAAGTGGTCACAGCATCCCAAAGGAGCTGAGCTGCCATTTGTCACCTCCACAGCAAAACAACCCTCCTGGAAATGCCCTGTGCCAACAGCCCAGTCCTGCCAGCGAAGACAAAGCTCAAGGAATGCTTGAAAAGATTGGCAACAAATCCTGTAACAGGCAAAATGGAAAAAAAAAAAAAAGTAGAAGTGGCAATCCTTGTTGACATCTGATGCAGGGCTGAGAGCCTGCCTGAAGTCCCAGGCAGGGAGAGGGGACATGGAATGCACTGCCATGACCATCCAAGGGGCTGGAAACAGCTGAAGTGGCACAGAAAGTGCTGGCTGTAGGATGGGAGCAGTCTCAGCCATGGAGAGCGTGGCAGAGGTGACCTTTCCATGCTGGATTGAAAGCCCTGGGATGACAGCTGTGCACCTCTGAGGCTGTTACTGTGCTACCACCCGTGTTCTTCATTAGTTAATTACTGACATTTCTGCAACTCCACTGCCCTAATGAAGCAGCAGGAGAGGGAGAATTCAATATCAAATATAAAGCAGCGATCTCAGCTGGGCAGAGATACCTGCTCTGGCACAGCTGGGTGGAATTTCAGGGCTTCAGGAACTCAAGTTCCTTTAAATCCATGCCACTTTTCTCGGCCTGTGGGGCACTGAACAGCCCAAAATGAAATCTCCCTGCATACACAAAGCATCATGAGTTCCCTAAGAGGATGAATGCTTAAAAGCTTCAAAACACAATTTTAAAGATTCTTTCCCAAACTGAGCCAAATTGAGGCCGGTGAGATTTGCACCCTTCAAACACAAGAGAAGCTGTGGCTGCCCCTGGATCCCTGGAAGTGTCCAAGGACAGGCTGGACAGGGCTTGGAGCAGCCTGGGATAGTAAAAGGTGTCCCTGCCCACAGCAAGGGTTGGAACCAGATGGTCTTTGGGGTCCCTTCCAACCCACACCACTCCACGATTCAATGATTTGATGAAACTCTGGCATTCTGGGCAGCAAAAGGCAGGAACCTGTTTTGTGCAGCAGAGACAGTTTAAACTGATTAAACTCCAAGACTGGTGCTCTAGTCTGCTGTGCTGCCCAGAGGCTGCTGTCATGTCACCTCCAGTGAAGCCACAGTCACCAAGCCAGGCCCCACCTCGCAAGGACCTCTTTCCACAGCAGCTAAACACACTCATCCCCAAAGATCCCACACTGGGAACTCTGAATCCATTCTACAAAAATGAAACCATTCCAAATAACCCATGCCAAAGCAGCTGAGCGAGTATTGAGCAACTGCAAAGTTCCTGGCTTCCCAAAGACACTCATGATCTTGCAGTAACTTCAAAAAACCCCATGAATAGGTCAGTTCCTGGGTTTGGATGTGGAGGAGCTCCGTTTTCCCGGCACTGCTGAGGCTGCCTGGCTGTCCAGCAGCCCTGGCTGAAGTTTCCAGCCAGTTATCACCAGCCCTGGCGTGGCTCACCCCTGAAGCACTTTTTCCCCTCAGGACTTTCCACATCTCCCATCCACTTGTGCACAGAGTTCCTCGTTCTCTGTCCACCGGTCAAACAAGTGCAATTGTCAGAGAACAAATTCAGTTTCTCAGTCTTGAAGTTCAAAAGAGGGGTTTGTTCAGTGGCTGGGCTTCCTGGCTTTGCTCCAGGGGGACTGGAGAGGGAATGGAAAGGGGTGTTTGTGGAGACCCTAATGACACACGGCGTAATTCCCCAGTGGAAGGCAGGCTCCAAGCTCTGCCAGCATCCTGCCCACAATCCCTCTTGCACTTGGGACTGAACCCTTTTCAAAAATGATAATCAGAAATGACCTGTGCCATGAGTGAAGGGCTTTGTTCAAGTTTGCAGAGAACAAGAGCCATTAATCTCCTACCAGCTGCTCAGCTTGTGTCCCACAGGAGCCAACAAATGTGGATCTGCAAGACACTGAGCGCCCTCAGACCCCCTTGATATGGGCAAAGGAGCTGGGGAAGGGTCTGGAGCCCCAGGAGCAGCTGAGGGAGCTGGGAAGGGGCTCAGCCTGGAGCAAAGGAGGCTCAGGGGGGACCTTGTGGCTCTGCACAAGTCCCTGCCAGGAGGGGACAGCCGGGGGGGTCGGGCTCTGCTCCCAGGGAACAGGGACAGGAGGAGAGGGAACGGCCTCAGGCTGGGCCAGGGGAGGGTGAGGTTGGATATTGGGGAAATTTCTTCATGGAAAGGGTAGTCAGGCATTGGAACAGGCTGCCTGGGGCAGTGCTGGAGTCCCCATCCCTGGGGGAGTTTAAAAGCCCTGTGGATGTGGCACTTGGGGACATGGGGCAGTGGTGGCCTTGGCAGTGCTGGGGGAATGGGTGGACTCAATGATCCCAGAGGGCTTTTCCAACCCAAACAATTCCATAACTATGATACACAGGGGAATGCAGACCAAGCAGCACCTGGCAACATCAGGCCCAGCAAAGTGATTCCATAATCACTGACTTAAAGCTCCACCTAAACCACCCGCTCTGCTGGGCAGAGGGGGCACTGCAGGGAACGCAGCAGGTTTGGGATGGAGAAAAGAGCTTGCAGGGAATGATGTCAGGGCTGCAGCTCCTCCATGGAGCAACCAGCACCCTCACAGCACGTGCCTGCCCTGGAGCCTGCTGCCAGCTCACCACAGGCTCCTCCTGCAGCAGCACCCCAGCGCTGGGAAAGGGGCAGCATCAGCTGCTCCATCCCACGCTGCTCGCTCAGCTGTGCCAGAGAGGAAACAGGGACAGAGGGCTCCCAGGTTCCCCTTTTCTGGCCACAAACAGGCCGAGCTCCAGCTGAGGATGCATCCTTTTGAAGCAGCTCCCTGCATTTCACAATTTATCTTTAAGTTTCTGCAAGAAGAGGGCAACATATGGGAAGTTACATAAACTCGACAACTCCCACAAAATATCCTGGAAAAAAAGGCAAATACCTCTGCACAGGCTCAGAAATTGCTCTGAAACATTTTAAGGAAAGTGAGGAGTAAATCCTTCATTATGCCATGGATAAAACCTGGACACAAGAAGGAGTATCAGGTACTCAGGTGCCCCCACAGCCTCTCCTGGGTGGCTCAGGAGATGTGTCACCTTTGTGGAACATGCACCTGCAACGCTGGTTTTGCACATGCACCACCAAGAGTGCCCCTGAAGCTCTGGCTGAGGGACATGAACTCCCTCAAGGACCCTCACAACAGCCACCAAGAGAGATGAAGACACTTGGAGACCCTCCAAACCATCCTAAATGCTGATGGATCCAAGGTGGAAAATGCTCAGGCAGCCACCAGATTTGGGGCCTAGGCTGAGGAGGGGATGAGAGAGCTGAGAAAACATGATTGTACCTTTTATTTACCTCTCAGGAGAGCAGAGATTCACCTTAGCCCTTCCAAAGCTGCTTTTCTCTCTCAGCCAGTCTTTTCCTACTTTATTATTCCTGTTTTTATTTGTTTGGATGTGTGATTCTGGGAGGCCAGACCTGCACAGCCCCGGCTCAAGCAGGGCTGCAACACAAACAGCTGGGCCACAGATTTCACCTCCAAATACCTGCTGGAGTCAAAAAATAACTCCCACACAAGCACTGAAAGCCAAGACAGGTATAAAAAGATGACAAATGAGGTGGCTGAATACAACTCCCTGACAGAAGGTTGGAGCCAGGTGGGGGTCAGACTCTGCTCCCAGGGAACAAGAGACAAGACAGAAGGAAAAGGCCTTAAATTGCACCAGGGGAGGTTTAGATTGGATAGAAGGGAAAATTTCTTCATGGAAAGGGTTGTTAAGAACACTCCTAGATAAGATTAGAAAATAATTGAACCTCTCTAATCCCAGTCTCAGTATCTAAAAAGAAGCTGCTGCCACCAAATCACCCAAAGATCCCACCCGACATTCCCACCCCGCCACCAGAACGAGGATGCAAATTCTGCACAGCAACTGGGATTAAAAACATCTATTTGCCTGTGGCCAAATAGGTTTAAAGTCTCCTCAAGAGAAAATCTTGAGGATTATCCATGCTTTCCAATTCATTATTAATTTCTAACTCATCTCCGTTCATCTCTAATTCATCCTTTAGGGATGTCTGCTATGGAAGGGGTAGGAAACTGCAGCATTTGGACTAAAGTTGTACTTCTGAGCCTTCAGGAGTGGCCAGTTTGCAAGAGAGTGAAATCCAGAGGCTCTGAGACACACCATGTGTTCAACAACACTGGCAAACACATGTGAATATATTTATTTTCAGGCTTCTCAAACACATCCACAAGAGCCTTGCTTCTGGAACACGAGTGAGATGATTATCTGCTGGCGTGATAAAAACATGATTCAAATTGTAAAGCAGCAGGAAAAGTTTTGCATGCTGGCCTGCCACACACTATCACCAGAAAAATTTATGGTACCTCAAGACCTGCAGGTCGAGAGCCAGGATATTCCTATGCTGAGCATGGTGCCTGGAACGGGAGGCTGCACTTTCCCAGAGCACTGCTGGAATCTTTACAAACCACTAAAATGCCTTTTTTTAAAAAAAAAAAAAAAAAGAAAACCACACACACACAAAAAAGCAAATCCTGTTCTTCATATTTCTCCTCTTACTCAGTGAGATTTACCTCTTTGAGGGTTCCAGCCTTCTAGAAAGCTCTAACAGTGCTGGTATGGAGAGATCTGTCCCTTGTGCTCCTGGTTTGGCTGAGCAGCCAGACCTGAGATCCTTCCTGGCTTTTTTGCCACCTGTTTCCCTGCCTTGGTTGGTCATTTCTTCCTGCAGCCCCGTTGCTCCTGTCCCTGGTCCAGGGCTGGGTCTGCACTGGGTGTAGCAGAGTTTTTTGGGGATGGAGTAAGAGATGCCTGACTGGAAGCAAGCAACTTTGAGCTGGTTGCCATCTCACTGGGGTCAGGAACAGAAGTTCTGGCTGCAGAACCCTCTCTGACACGGGCCACGATGGCATTTACTAACACAAATTAGTACTGTCAACCCTGAGGTTGTGACTGAAGTGTCTGAAATCCCCCCTGAGGAGGAACTGACACACTGCCTCTAAAAATACAGGTGGAAAGCAAGGCATGGAGCCCACACAATCCCAGGGATTCCAGGAGGATCTGCTGCTTAATTGGCAAGTTCACCACTGTGGCCTGTTGGAATGAGTCAGAGGAGGCCACCAAGATGATCAGATGGATAGAGCAGCTCTGCTGTGAGGAAAGAGAGAGAACTGGGATTGCTCAGCCTGGAGAAGAGAAGGCTTTGGGATGACCTGATTGAGGCCTAACAGGACCTGAAGGGAGCCTATAGGAAAGATGAAGAGCAACAGAAGCGGGAATGGCTTCACACTGAGAGTAGGTTTAAATTAGACATTGGGCAGGAATTGTTCCCTGTGAGGGTGGGCAGGCCCTGGCACAGGGTGCCCAGAGAAGCTGTGGCTGTCCCTGGATCCCTGGAAGTGTCCAAGGCCAGGTTGGATGGGGTTTGGAGAACCCTGGGATACTGGAAGGTGTTCCTGCCCATGGCAGGAGGGGTGGAATGAGATGATCTTTGAGGCCCCTTCCAACCAAACCATCCTGTGATTCCGTGATTCCATTATCAGTGTTCCCAGAGGACAAGTGAGGATGGCTGGGTGTCAAGATTTGGGGAGACCCTCTACAAGTTCTCTTTTGTGCAGATGATCCCCAGCCCCCTGGGGAAGAGCATGAGAGCACAGACCCAGGGAGACATCCTGCCCTCAGCAGTCACACCAGGAATTGCTGCTCTCCTCAGCCCTGGAGCAAGGTCACCACTGATGGGGTGGAGCCCAAATAAAGGCAGCTAAACCCCTGGGGTTTAGATCATCAGAACAATCCGAGATTATTTCGAAACATCAGGCGTGATATGGGAGGCCAGTCATCCCAGAGAGGGCTGGTTCAAGCCCAGAGCAATGCAGTGCTGATTGATTCACTGCTCATACCTGGATCCAGCCTTCCTGTCACCTATTACTTAACTTGGACACACAGAACCTACAAGCTCCAACAGGCCAAACCCTGTTTTTCAGACAGGTATGCTGCTGCTGCACCTCCACAACGAGCCCATAACACACCTTTACTGATGGAGTTTGGAGTGCCAACAAGTGTCCTGGACCCCCAAGTTAGGAATCAAGATCTTAAAACTCTCTGTCTAAGCAGCATCCATCAGCCAAGGTGCCTGGTGGTCAGGTATCAAGCCAATGAAAGCCCATTTTCTGCCAGCTGGATTTCCAGGCTGGACATCTCCCATTTCCACTCATCCTGAAGAGATGTTCATGGCCTCAGTGCTCACAACCCCATCAGCAAACACTGAACCTACCAGAATCAAGAAAGGCAGCTGGGAGACAAGGCAGGGGAGATCCTGCCTGCAACAGCTTCGCACTGGAATTCATCTCTTGCTTCCAGCAAGGATGCCCTGCACCTCCCCTTCTTCAGACATGCAGGGATTTGGGGCAGGGAAGGGATTTGGCTGGCTTCCCTTCCCTGCACAAAGGAAGGCAGAGCAGGGATGTCTTCCTGGAAGGACCAGAAAATAGCCGTGGATCGAGTCAGACTGCGGGGCAGGATGAGGAAGTCCTCGTTATGGCAATAAAAAGGTCTCAAGTACTTGGCTGGGGCGCCAGGAATCCACCACCAGGCCAGGCTGGCTCAGAAGCAGCTTTTCACATCAGCACAGTGAGAACATTTCTGTTTATTTGTTCCTCAGCGGCAGCCAAGAAGGAAGGAGGTGCTGCTCCGTTCCCCCCCTTCACCGCACTTGCCCTCAGCTCCCTGCAACAGCTGAAGGCTCAAAATCGGTGACACCTTCACCTCCTGCTCCCTCCCACCCACCTGGAATGTTTGGTCTCACAGACAGGTTTTACTTTGGCTTCGGAGGAGGGATGGCACGGCACGACCTGACTCACGCGGGGAAAGGCAGAGGTTACGCTCTCGTCTGCTCCTCTGAAGTCAGACAACTCTTGTTTTCCATCCCAGGCCCAAATTAGTGCTAATTATGCCATGCAAAATGGAGTTGCTTCAACAGGAAGGAATTAGGACAACAAATTATTCTGGAATAAAGAGTTGCTGCTGCCTAAGCAAGTGATCTGTTTGCACAGAGAATAAAAGGAGCGTTCTCAAGGCCAGGTTGGACAGGGCTTGGAGCAACCTGGGCTAGTGAGAGGTGTCCCTGCCCGTGGCAGGGGGTTGGAAGGACATGAACTCTAAGGTCCCTTCCAACCAAAACCATTCCCTGATTCTCTAATTCTTCCACAGGTCTTCTGGGAAAAAAAAGTAATCCCGATTTTAAAAAGATTTCCAACCTCCATGCCTGTTACAGCAGACACCAGGATTTTCTGCATGACCAATCTGCCAAAACCCAACCCACACTCAGGTGTTTTGACTGCCACCATCCAAACTGCAGCTGCCATCAACACAGAGGTACCACATGAGCAACCACAGCCCGTGGCTGATGCTTTCAGCCAGGAGAGCCCTGATTTGGGGCAGGGGAGGGATGTGGAGGCACACACCCTCCTGCAGCCTAAAGGAGGGCTTCCCTCCATGAGACACAGCCCTCAAACTGCAGGACATGTGGCTGTGGAGATGCATTACTTGAATGCCCTGGCATAGAATCGTGGAATCACAGCATGGTTTGGGTTGGAAGGGACCTGAAAGAGCATCCAGTTCCAATGCCCAGCCATGGGGAGGGACACCTTCCACTAGACCAGGGTGATCCAAGCCCTGTCCAGCCTGGCATTGAACATTTCCAGGGATGATGCAGCCACAGCTTCTCTGGGTGACTTCTGTCAGGGCCTCACCACCCTCACAGGCAAAAATTTCTAATGTCCTATCTAAGCCACCCTCTGGCAGTGGGAAACCCTTCCCCTTGTCCTGTCCCTCCGTCCCTTGTCCCCAGTCCCTCTCCAGCTCTCCTGGAGCCCCTCTGGGCGCTGAAAAAGGCTCTGAGGTCTCTTTGGAGCCTTCTCTTCTCCAGGTGAGCAGCCCCAGCTCTCCCAGCCTGGCTCCAGAGCAGAGGGGCTGCAGCCCTCAGAGAATCTTTATTGCTTCTTCTGGAGACACTCTTAAGTCCTTGCTGTGCTGAGGACCCCAGCCTTGCACACAGCACTCCCCACCATCACTTCCTCCCTGCACAAACACAGCAATCCCCTTCCCAGAGGGGCAGCCCCCACCTCATGCTGCAGAAAAAAAAAACCCATCTGAGGCAACACAGAGCAGCTGTGGAAAGCAGCACCGCTCCCATGGGGAGTTCCAGGACCATGGTGGGAGTTTGAGGGTGACGTGAAAGGCCTCCTAAGGAGGTCAGACAGACAAAAGAACAAATGAGCTGCCTCTGCACTAGTGCCTGGGCAGATGTATGTGGCAGTGACAACAGCCGTGGATCCCATGACATGTTTCCCACGAGCTTTGGCCACACATAAAAGTTTCAAGTGCTGACAGGTACCACAGTTGACAGTCCAGCCGTGTGAGCTGCATCAGAGAAAAAGGGTTTCCAGAGTATTTGTGAGTTTAATGAGAAGCGAACACTCGTGATGAAAGCCACTCTACCCACTTACAAAAACTGGAGACATCAGGAAGAACAGGATATCGCAGCCTCTAGCGATATCCAGGACCAGCTGCTCCAGAGGAAGATGCAAGAAATCATCCTGGACAGCTCAGGAATCACTTGCTTATTACTAAATCTCTTCCTAAGCCCTTCAGATAGTGATTAAGCACAATTGCTCATACCCTATATATTAAATATTAATCCTCTCTAATGTGACTGCCGACGTTCCGGTTATCCAGTTCGGATAACCTCACTCCTTTTCCACCCCAAACCACGTAAACACGATGCACAAAACCCACCCAGCAGTATTCTGTGATCCAGCCAGAGCCTCCCTGGGCTCTGAGCCTTGAAGCAAACCAGCTGGGTCCCACTAAAATCAGAGGGGAAAGAGTTAAGAGCAGGAGATGAATCAGCCACTGCTCTAAATGCGGACATTTCCTACCTCTCTGCTCAAGTGTGTCTTCCTGTCCGCAGGCCTTGGGGATGCTTTACAGACCTGGTCGCCTCCAAATGACTTCCACTGTGAGAGGAAAGCCCGGGGATTTGTTTTATTTCCAGAGGAAAATGCGATTTGTGAATGAGCCCAGAGAGCAGCTGCCAGGGATGAGCGACCTCCTGCTCCTGTCACAGCAGAAGGGGAGCAGCAGGCAGCCCCTGCTGCCACTCCTGACCCTATGGAAGCACTACAGGTGCCCTGTTCCTCACAAAATACCCCTCCCCACGCCCCCCAGTGTTTTGAGGCATCACACAGGCTGTGACAGTGACACTGGCTCAGCCAAACCCAGCAGAGGTCACACAACCTGTGCCCTCTCCACCGGATTGGGATCCCCCACCCTGCTGGAAAGGCAGAGGGCTGGAGCAGAACAGATGTAGGCTGGCAGCAGGAGGAGACAGGGAGAGAGGGAATTCAAACTGCTCATCCAGAGGATGTTGATGTTGGACGTGGACCAGTACCACGGAGCAGCACAGAGATGCAGTTATTTGTCAGGGATGTTTCAGCAAGGCAGGGCTGTGTCTTAGTCTGGGAGCAACACAGCAGCACCAGCACCAGTGCCCTGGAAAGGGGAAATATCTATTCCAGCACCTCCCAGGATCCCCCACTGCTTTCACAGAACCCCAGAGTCACTGAGGTTGGAAAGACCTCCAAGATCATCCCCTCACAAGCCCAACCTGTGACCAATCCCCACCCTGTCACCAGAGCAGAGCACTGAGTGCCACGTTCAGTCGTTCCTTGGACACCTCCAGGGATGATGACTCCACCACCTCCAGCCAACTGTAACCAACCAGTTGCTTTAACCAACTGTTTTAATGAAGATCAGACAAAAACCCTGGAGCTTCCCACAGGCACTTCCCTAAAAAGCTCTCCACCAGGGAGGGAAGGAAACATGTGGAATGGGAAGGTGGCAGTGCCCAGCACAAACACCAAACCCCCGGGTCCTAGGAGAGCTGTGGTCCCTACTCCCCAAAAACCACCCTGGCTCTTCACCCTGGCCACAGCAGAAGCCATCAGGGGGCTGGCAGTGCCATGACCATCCCTGTGATCCCATTCCTCCTCCCAGAGCTCCGCATCCAGCCTGTTTCCCGATCTCCCTGGAAATAACAGCACGAGTTTGCCTCTGATGCCTGACAGAGACACACAAATCCTCGCTGCAAACCTGGCTGCAGCCCACCCCAGCACGTCCTTCCCCTCCCTGCCACTGGCTGCTGCAGCAACAAGAATTAAAATAAAGACGAGAAACTCCTGGTGGGGCCGCAGTTTTATTTCCTGCCATTTCTAGAACTCCTTGTACAGGAGGAAAAAATCCTTAAATACTTCCAAGCATCCTGCATGCTCACAGCAAGCTCCCCCCCCAGCCACGGGCAGGCAGAGAAGGGATGAGTAATTTTTTTTTAGCGTAAGACGCTGCGGAGAGCGTCCTGTGAACAAGCTCAGTAAATTCCTGAGGCTCCCAGCAAGGACTCCACCACCCCTTGCGAAACTTCCCAGCTGGAACCGAGAAGCCAGAAAACATCGTTTTCTCTCCCTCGACAAACAGAGGTTGGGATTCCTTTCGCGACAGTATTTGGATTTTTAATGTCAGTCCATATTTAGCAGGAGGAAAAAAAAAGCCTCCCTTCCTTCCTGTCACATTTTCCACCCTCGATGACATCCAAGATCAGAAACGAGCAAGCGCTGGCCGAGGAGGGAGGATGCAGCTAGCCGAGCGTGGGAGAGCCTGGAGAGGGGCAGCACGGACATTCCCATTTGGGATTCCCGTTGGGGATGCGCGGAGGCAGCGGCGAGCAGGGGACACACCCTTCGAGGAGCGCCAGGAGCCAGTGAGAAGGGGACAGAGCCCCGAAGGCAGGGCAGAGCCCTCGGACCCCACAGCACGGGGTGTCCCCTCCAGTGCTCCAGCCTGGAGCATCTCCCGGAGGGATGGCACAGGGAGCGGCCAGGCCACAAGCCCCCGCACTGGAACATCGGTCCCAAAAGAAGCCTTTTGGCCTGGATGTGCCAAGGGGGGTGTGGTCAGACCGAGAGTCAGGAGGGCTCCTCAGTGACCAGGAGCCGCAGGGTCCCGAGGGGAGGTGTCCAGGGAGCCCGGCCACCCTGCAGCGGGGCGGTGGTGGCAGGGGACCGTGGCCATGGTGGCCCTGCCCCGCAGCTGTTTTCTGGGTCTTGGAGGGGTGTCCCCAGCTTGGACCCCCGTGTCCAACCCCGTGCTGGAAGTTCATAGAATCATGGCATGGTTTGGGTTGAAGGGACCTTAAAGTCTTGTTCCACCCCCTGCCATGGGCAGGGACACCTTCCACTAGTCCAGACTGCTCAGAGCCCCATCCAGCCTGGCATTAAACACTTCCAAGGATCCAGCGGCAGCCAGAGCTCCTCTGAGCAACCTGTGCCACGGCCTCACCACCGGCACAGGCAGGAATTTCTTCCTAATGTCTTATCTAACCGCACTCCCTTCCAGTGCGAGGCCATTCCTTATCCTGTCACCCCAGCTCCTTGTAAAAAATCTCTCTCCATTTTTCTTGCGGACTCCGTTCAAGCAGTGAGAGGCCCCCATTAGGTCTCCCCGGATCTTTTTCTTCTCCAGGCTGGGCAATCCCAATTCTCCCAGCCTCTTCTCGCAGGAGAGGTGCTGCATCTCTCCGATCAACTTGGTGGCCTCCTCTGGACCCGCTCCAAGGGAGAAGATCCAAGAGCCCCAGCCCGCGATGACTTTTAGAAATCACCATTATCACTAACAAATACGCCTATAAATATGCAAGTACCAAACCCCAAGTTCAGCGCGGACAGGGCGGGGGC
>VXBQ01015473.1:48994-65477 GCA_013400175.1 Phainopepla nitens
GACACGGTGGGACAGTGACATGGTCAGGCTGAAGGATGGGACAGGCTGAACTCCAAGAGCTCTGGGAGGTTTAGGGTGAGGTGACCTGCTGGAGCAGGACATGGGATGGGGCTGTGGCAGATGCTGAGGTTCCCAAATTGGGGACCTTAGGTCGGAAGAAAGGGAGGCCACCTGGTGACAGAGGGTGAGGAAAAGGGCACAGCAGGACGGATGCAGGGACCAGGGTAGGAGGCTGTGGGGCTGGGCTGGTCACTGTGACAGCAAAGCAATGGAGAGCAAAGGGAATAGTTGAAATTTGGGGAGGGAGGAACCCGACAGGTTTGGCAGGAGCTGGACACGGATCAAACCAGGCTTTCTGAGGGGAAAAAAAAAATTGCTGGACCCACGTTTGTAAATGTCCTGCTGGAAACAGCAAAATGGATGGCAGCCTTCATTTTGGGAGCAGCAGGAACTGCCGTGCAGGTGCCGTGGCTGTCCCTGACTTCAGCCATATTTGAGGAATAACTGAGGGATTATTCCTTGACTTCCACTGGAGTCCTTCCTCCTGGAAGGAAATTGCCATACCCTGAAAACCAAACAGCCTCTGTGTAATTCCTTGGTACCTGCACTGCTGTTAAAAAGATGTGAGCAAGGAATCTGGGCTGAAAACAGAGATCAGGATCCTGCTGCATCTCAGCTGTGACTGCCAGTGCCGAGACACTGTTTTCACCACATTTGTGGGAAGTTTTAACAGTGTTCCTGCTCTTTTCTTTTTGGTTGCTGGTGAAAAAGGCAGCTTCTCTCCTGCCCTTAGTGTGGGAAACAGGAATAGAAGTCCTTGAGGCTGTTCATTAGAGACCTGTTAAAAGGCTGCAGGGATGTGAAGGAGGGAAAATGAGGGAGGACTCAGAGTTCTGTGTTAGGTGAGGATTCTCTGCCTGCTCGGGGCAGTTTCTGTGTCTCCTCTGGAAAATGTGGATTAAAGCTGGGTGCTGACATGGGGTCCTTTAAGGAAAACAAATGTTTGGGATTTGGGATTTCAGGGTAGTCTGACTTTCCTAAATTATTCTCGTGATAAGTGGAAGAGAAGGGTGCTGGAGCAAGTCCATCCCTTAGCAGGGACAGTGCCTGATGTCAGTCAGTCATGGTTTGGGATCTGCACCCTCCATCCCACCTGGAGGAAGACTCAAAAATGACAGGAAATCACTTAATGGGCGTGGGATCAAAGATGCCCTACTTTAGCCCCCACTTGTCTGCTGCTGCTGGCGTGTGGCAGAGGAGCTGGGTGACCTTGGGGCTTGTCCTGCCTGTGCTGGCAGGTGAGCCCAGCGTCCCCAGGAATGAAAGGATTTCTGCAGACTCGTGATCCTCCTTCCTCTGGGCTGCACAGGCAGTGTTTCACTGCAGAGAGCAAGGGGGAGTGGATTTGGGGTGGATGTGAGATAAGCACTGCACCCAGTATGCCAGCTGTGTGCCTTCATGCACCTTGGGCTTTCAAATTCCCTGGAAATTCAAATTCCCTCTTTGGAAGTCACGTGGAAGCGGTGCTTGGGGACGTGGATCAGGGCTGAAGATGTCAGTGCTGTGTTAACAGCTGGGATTGATCTTGGGGGTCTTTCCCAGCCTGGATGATGCTGTGAAATGTTTCCTGGTGCACACTTGAGGGGCTTTACTGCAGACTCTGGGATTTTCCATGTGTCCCTGGCAGCAGAAGGAGAAGTCAAGGGCACTGTTGCTCTCAGAAGGGCTGAGAAGTGTCCCTGAAAACATGAAGTGGAGATTTGTTGGAGCTTTGGAGTGTTATGTTGGGGAGGAGGAGAGCCTGACAGACACTTCATCGGTTTCGGGAGCAACACAGGCAAATTCCCTTCTGAATTATTATTGAAATCCATGCTTAAAAGTTGGGCTGGGAAGATCCCAGCTGAGGAACGAGGATGTTCCCATCATGGTTCCTAAGGGAGCTGTGGCTGTGGGCAGGATGAAGGGCCAGGCAGAAACCTGATGGTGGTCACAACGAGCAGGGGAATGTTTTTTTAATGCATCTTTTTTTATAAGAGAAAGAGATCAGTGGTTCAGTTCATCAGCTTTTCCCCTTTTCCCCTTCCTCCACTCTCTCCCTGCTCATCCTGAAATCTTGGCACATTCAACAGAGATGAATTTAGGTTATCTCCCTGGTGAGCAAAATGTGCTTCTCCCTTCTTCAGCTTGTTTGTTTGTTCCCTGAGAAAATATTATTTAAAAAGTTTTAGTATCTTCTCTCAGGATCGTGCAAAGACATAATGGACAAATTACTTCAAATTTTCCATTTACAAAGTATCCAAGAAAAGGTAAAAATAAAATGCTGTTTTGTCACCTCTTTGGTAGTACAAAATTTAAGCTTTGATGTTTAAATATCTTCTTCTTCTTTTGGAATGGAGTATGAAATATGAATTCCTATCAGAGCCTGTTTGTAGGGATGGGAGAAGATGTAGACTTAGTGTCACTTTGTATTAAATGCTAATGAATTGTATTTTTTTCTCAGCTGTAAAATTTCCAGCATGGTGTACCACTATTAAAATATAATATTGAATATTTCAGAGTAAGCCTAGAGGTGCTGTCACACACTGAACTAAATCATCAGACTAATCTTTTTAGCTCCTGATATAATTGGCTCAGAAGTTAAGGATCACTCTGAAATACAACTGGAGCTACTTGTTTTGTGATGAAAAATCCACCATGGAGATCTTTAATTATATCACCTCTTTCATCTTGACAGTTCTGCAGCTTCCAGAGTAAGTCTGTTGAGGGCTTTTTTATTTACACAGTGTCCAATTTTATGAAGTAATTTACATATCAGATAAAGGCAATTTCTTTTTATTGCCCTGAAGATCTTACAGTCTGTCTGCAAAAGGGATTTGAAGGGAGGGTGGCAGCTCTTGCTGTGGGCACACAAAGTATCCTGGAGTTTTTCTGGGATGATTTAGTCAGAGCTGTGAGCCCTTGACTTTGTTGGCAGACCAGTCTTTTGTTTGTTGCTGCATATCCATAGATCTGCCCCTGAGAAGAAAGATTGTTTTTAAGACAGAGAGCTGTTTATCTGAAAATACACAGAGAGAGCTGCTTTTAAAATTGCTCAAGGAAAGCAGAAGTTTGTCAGGCCAATGGTTTGGGTTGGGAAGGACCTTCAAGACCATCTCATTCCACCCCCTGCCAAGGGCAAGGACACCTTCCATTAGCTCAAGTTGCTCCAGCCTGGCCTTGGACACTTCCAGGGATGAAGCAGCCACAGCTTCTCTGCCCAGAACAGGATTCTGAGAACAGGATTCATGGCTCTCATCCTCTAAAAAAGCAGCAGAGTTTCTTAAAGAGAATTCTGAAGTTCACTGTGGTTTCTTTTTAAGCATCCCCACCATTGCATGTAGACAACAGATTGCAGGAGGTTTGGAGCTGAGAGCAGAGGATTTCCTGCCTTGCTGGAAATGCCCAAAGACCCAAGGAGCAGCTAAACACTTTGCTGGTGCTGGTGCTGGTGCTGGGCAGGAGGAGAGCCCAGAGGTCCATGCAGGGATGTCCTTCAGCCTCGGGATTTGCCATGCTCCCGCTGTCCCCTGGCTGATGGCCTGGAGAGCGAGGCTCTGCCCTCACAGACAGCTCCCAGGAGCTGCAGGGAGGAGGGGGTGAGAGGCAGCATCTGCATTTCCTGCCCTGGCCCTCCTTGATAGCTGGTCATTCCAGCAGAACCTTCTGACTGAGCACAGTCAGCCTGGGGGGTGCCCAGAGGGCTCCTGGGTGCCAGCAGTTCTCCTGCTGCTCCTCGAGGTCTGCAGCAGCTCTCTTGGAAAAACTGCTGTAGAGGCTTAAAGGGGAGACATCTCTGGATGGCTTCCATCTGCTGGGAAAAAAAAGAAATCAGTGTTTCAGGAGAAATCTTGGTGGCAGATGGTGATGGCATTGATCCAGGAGAGCTTCCTCCTCCCTCCCTTGGATTTTTCTAGCTCTCAGACGTGGAAGAGCTGTTGCTGCCCTGCATGTTCCTGTTGGATGACTTCCTGTAAGTGTCAGGAAAAAATCCCAAGTTCTTCATGTCCTTGGAATAATTTCCTCCTCTTGTTGGTGTGCCATTCCCCATTCCTACAGCCAAGGGTTTCTAGGGAAGCTTTGTCCCTGTCGTGTCTCCCACAGGTGTTAACTGTGTAGGGAATCCTTCACAGCCTGGGAAAGAAGTGCTTAATTTTGAGCTCACACGCTTCTTCCTTGGATTCTTAACCTGTGGCTGGGATGCAGATAATGAGGGATTCATAATTAACAGTCGTTTGGGGTAAGTTAATTACCTTAACAGTCTGTCTTTTCGAGTTTATCCCTGGTGACTTAGGGAAGGTAGAGCCAGGCTGGCAGATGGAGAGCAGCAGCTGCTCGGAGCCGAGCCTTTCAGCTGAGAGCCAGCTCTGCTGGGGAGCTGTGTGCCCCTGCAGGGGCTGGCATTTTCATTGCAGGGCCACTGCTGAGTGGAGATAGTGAGCCCTGAGCCCAGGCTGGCTGCAGTTTCTCCCAGCTCTGCTGGCATCATTCCTGTTGTCCTGGTCCTGGTGAGACAGATAGTGGGTAGCTGGTGTGGTTTAACTCCGTGCCTAACGTTCTGCCCAAATAAAAATGAAATTGATCCATAATAAAAAATTGGAGGTCTTGATGGTACTGGGTTGGGGATGAAATTTCCAAGGAGCTGCTCTTTTTTTTTTTNTTTCCAGGGGTTTTTTTTTTTTTTTTTTTTTTTTTTTTCTTTTACTAATGGGCCCAGTTGGTGTTTGCCCTGACATCTGGAAGGTTTGTGTCGCTGAGTGTAGGAGCTTGTGAGCTTCACTACCAACTTTAAAACAAATATGTCATTTTACTGAAGCTGTGCATGTGCCACCAGCTGAGTGCTGGGAAGTGGGAGCCTGTTAGCCTGTGATGGAGCAGCCCCTGTGGCATTTTCAGGCACCTGGCTTCAGAGCACCATGGCTTTGAGTGTTTGTCTTTCCTGCTGCACAGCAGTGAGGCCATCTCTGAGTCCCCAGCCTCTGCTCTCTCCCCATTTTTACCCCTGGGTAGCCTGGCAGAGGGAGTTTGAGGGAAAATTGTTGTCTACATGCAATGGTGGGGATGCTTAAAAAAAACCACAGTGAACTTCAGAATGTAGAAGTCAAATGGCGTGGTCTGACAGGAACAAGTACATTCCAGAAATCATAGAACCATGGAATGGTTTGGGTGGGAAGGGACCTTAAAGACCATCTGCTTCCAGTGCCCCTGTCTTGGACACAGGGACACCTCCCACTATCCCAGGGTGCTCCCAGCCCTGTCCAGCCTGGCCTTGAAAACACTTCCAGGGATCCAGGGGCAGCCCCAGCTTCTCTGGACACCCTGTGCCAGGGCCTGCCCACCCTCACAGGGGAACAATTCCTTCCTAAGATGTAAAATGTCTCCTTTTAGTTCAAAACCTTTCCCCTTTTTCTTACCACTATCTGCCTGTGTAAAAGTCCTTGGATTGCTCTTGCTCCCTCCCTCTGTTGGGCTGCCATTCAGATTCCTTTCCCCTTCATTCATGAAAAGTTATTTTGGTGTCTGTTCCTGTTTGAAGTAAATGCCTCCGAAATGGAGAGAGATTGGGATTTGGATGTGTCTCTGAAAATAGAGCTTGCATCTTCTTTCAAGATTTCCTTTGGTGATGGTTGGGGGTGGCCTCTATGGAAATACATAAAAATAACTCGGTGGATTAAAAATACTGTGGGGAGCTGCCAGTGCCAGCAGCTCCTGGGAGCTGGAAAGCTCTGGAACGGCCACCAGATAAATCTGCCGAGGAGAGAATGTGTCCTCCAACTTGTCAGGCTGCTGCCTGTGCAAAGATTGTTCCCTGAGGAGCCTGACATGAGGGATTCTTGCTCCAGAGGGAGAGGAATGAGGGCTTCTCCATGTTCCACCCATATCTGTTTGCAGATCAGGAATTTCACTAAAACCTGAGATCCTCTTTTCTGGAGGAACGTTGGTAACATCTACACTGGAAG
Source organism: Phainopepla nitens (assembly GCA_013400175.1). Lineage (NCBI taxonomy): Eukaryota > Metazoa > Chordata > Aves > Passeriformes > Bombycillidae > Phainopepla > Phainopepla nitens. Next base: position 54,991 of record VXBQ01015473.1, read on the forward strand.
GGAGCAGAGCTGGGGAAGGGGCTGGAGCCCCAGGAGCAGCTGAGGGAGCTGGGAAGGCTCAGCCTGGAGCAAAGGAGGCTCAGGGGGGACCTTGTGGCTCTGCACAAGTCCCTGCCAGGAGGGGACAGCCGGGGGGGTCGGGCTCTGCTCCAGGGAACAGGGACAGGAGGAGAGGGAACGGCCTCAGACTGGGCCAGGGGAGGGTTAGACTGGATATTGGGGAAATTTCTTCATGGGCAGTGCTGGAGTCCCCATCCCTGGAGGGATTTAACAGCCATGTGGATGTGGCACTTGGGGACAGGGATCAGTTGTCCTGGCAGTGCTGGGGGAATGGTTGGGATTGTGGAGGTCTTTTCCAATGTTTATGATTCCATTTTTCAGGTTTATTTTCTAAAAGTTCCTTTTTTCCTTCTGGAAGCTCAGGAAGGGTTGGATCCCATTCCCCTAAGCCCTAACATGTGGCTGCATTTTCCCCTTTGCTCTGGAGCCCGTGCATCTCGTTAGCTCCAGCCTCTCCTTTAGCTCATTAATAGTGATATTAATCTGTTGCAGCTCCCAGCTCTAATCTCAGATTCCATCAGATCAGGGGTTTCTCTTGATCTTTTCCAAGAAGCTCATTATCTAACACAGCTGTAAATGTTGCTGGGCCTGACACTGATGCATATTTTGTACCGTGGGGGAATTTGCCTAATAAAATAATGCAATTAGACATTTGTTTTTGTCTCCCTGCGGCATCTTGGATTGCTTGTCTACCTCAGCTCTGTGTTGTAATTAGGGAACGTTCGTACATCCCTTTGATGTAAAAGCACTGGTGTTATCCCTGGCTCTGGTTCAGAGCCTGGGAGAAGGAATAGCTGGGGATTATGGATCTGGCAGGGCAGTGGAAGCTGTCAGACCTGTGGGGAGGGATGTCAGTGCTGGAGCTTTGTACAGCAAATACTCGGAGCTCCTCAGCACGAGGGATCTCTGAACAGGAGCTGTGCTCGTGTCAGAGGAGTCTCTTGAAAACGGAGAGACCACATGGCTCCTTGGAGAACTGCCTTCATTAATTCAATGCAAACTGTTTTCAGTAGAACCACAGGGTGGTTTGGGTGGGAAAGGACCTGAAAGACCATCAGGTTCCAACCTCCTCCCACAGGCAGGGGCACCTTCCACTAGAAAGGTGCTCGTGCTGCGGCTGTGCCATACCCTGGGTCATTTTCTCTTCGTCTTCTCTCTCCAGTCTTTCCCTGGTTTGGCTTGGACATCGGAGGGACCTTGGTCAAACTGGTTTATTTTGAACCCAAAGACATCACGGCCGAAGAGGAAGAGGAAGAAGTGGAAAACCTCAAAAGCATCCGCAAATACCTGACATCAAACGTAGCCTATGGCTCCGCGGGCATTCGGGATGTGCACCTTGAGCTCAGGGACCTTACCCTGTGTGGACGTCAAGGCAATCTGCACTTTATACGCTTTCCTACTCATGACATGCCTGCTTTTATCCAAATGGGAAGCGAAAAGCACTTCTCGAGCCTGCACACCACCCTGTGTGCCACGGGAGGTGGAGCGTACAAATTTGAGCAGGACTTTCTCACAGTAGGCATTTTTGGCTTCTATACCATTAGGGTCTGCTAGTGACGTTGCTTTGAAAGCTTCAAACTTGAAAACTTTCTCTGCACGCTCCTAAGCTTCTCTAAGTCTTGGTTTTGATGCTGTTCCTAACTCTGGTGAAACTTGGCATGCGGAGTCAAGTTGGCATCTCCAGATTAAAACACTTCCTGCCCTGAATGTAACTCTAAAATTGTTCACTAAGGATCTTCCTTACAAATATTCCTCTCTGGTTTTGATCTCTTCTCATGCTAATCTCAGTCTTTTTGTTATTTTTTTTTTTTTTTAAACTCATTGCTGTCTTTCTCCTGCTTTATTTTCTTCCTTTGCTCACCTGGTTTCATTTCTAACACCCGTGTGAATGATCTGGTTGAGGTTCAGGCAGATTTGGTGGTAAATGTAACTGTCAGGAAGTTCATACCTGGGGTTGGACATCATCACGTGGCTTCATTCTAAGTGGGATCCTTGTTCATGGTGAAAAACATGTGATAAATATTTGTTTAGTCAGGGCTTGGAAAAATGCAAATAAAGAGGCTTTTAGAGAATCATTAAGGGTGAAAAACCCTCTAAGATCATCAAATCCAGCCATTCCCCCAGCACTGCCAAGGCCACCCCTGACTTGTGTTCCCAAGTGCCACTTCCACAGGGCTTCTAAATCCCTCCAGGGATGGGGATTCTGCCACTGTCCTGGGCAACACGACTGTTCCTGTTAAGTTTTTCCTGCTGTCCAGTTTTGTGTGGTCAAGGCGGTGACATGAGAGCAAAACAATTTTGTAACTTCCTCGCTGGTTTTGGATGTTCCTTTGGGTGGGTTTTGTGGGATATTTTGGTCAAACGCTTTTAAGTCCCTCCTCCAGGCTTTTCACACCAGTGCCTCAGCATCAGGACCTAAATCAGGCCAGTGGGAGTTGCTGGAATTCTGTGTCCATGTGGGGATCCAGATTGTTCTCCCCTGTTCCACACCTGAGGGCTGTGGCACTTGGGAGTCCCTGTGCTCTCCTGTGATCTGTTCTCCCTCAGCCCCTGCAGGCAGCATGGACACAGCTGGATTGAGCTGGCAGTGAATGCATTTTTCCAGCCCTGAGCATCAACACATCAAATCCCCGGCTACTTCTTCAAGATTCCTCTTTTTTCCTTCCCACCAGATGGGTGACCTGGAGCTTTGTAAGCTGGATGAGCTGGATTGCCTCGTTAAAGGAGTGCTGTACATCGACTCCGTGGGCTTCAATGGGCACTCAGAGTGTTACTATTTTGAGAACCCAACGGATGCCCAGAGGTGCCAGAAGCTCCCGTTCAACCTGGAGAATCCCTATCCTCTCCTCCTGGTGAACATTGGCTCAGGGGTCAGCATTTTGGCTGCCTATTCCAAAGACAACTACAAACGGGTGACAGGCACCAGGTGAGTGCTGGGGGCTAAAGGGGGTTGGATTTTAATCTCTGGTCCTGCTTTGTAAATGGCATTTTCAGGGACAAGCTGCAGTGAAGGTGGTGAGGGGAACGACCAAACTCCTGCTCTTACTGCAGTTACTCCCTGCCAGCAAAGATCCCTCCTGGAAAAGAAGATCTGGATTTCATGGTTTGGTGTCTTCACTGCAGCCAGTCTCCATCAAAGCTGGTTTTTCAGTTGCTCTGCTGCAGGAATTTAAGGGCTTTGTTTATTTATTTTATGAGATCAGATTTGTTTGGGATTGTTAACAGCTCTTAGCTTTGATCCAAGAAATGGAGATTTCCATCCTGACTTCCAAAGTTGCCAGATTTTGGTGGAAGGGATAATGGTAATTCCCCAGTTGCTGCCCATCTTGAGGATGTGGCTTTTGTGTCCTGGCAAAGCCATAGAGTTCTGTGGCTTTAAGCTTTCCTGGATTCCCTGAAAGTAATTATCATTACTACTATTCCCTGAATATGAATGATATGATGATAAAATGATAATGATGATAATGATAAAAAATTTAAATTCCCTCAGTGCAGTTCTTACTCTTTACTAGACATTATTAGTGGCAAGTGAACAAGACAGGGTTTTTCCCCCAGCTTTTGAATATCTCTGCCCTGACACTCCAGTTATCCCTCAAGGACTAACATTTATTTTAAGATTAACATCTCTGGATGCTGGGAAGAAAGTGGACAGGGTAACATTAAAAAAAACGAGGTGTCATTTCACAGCAAGGCCTGTGCAGAAGGCTGTGAGGGGTTCCTCACAGGCTGTGGGTTATGTGAGAAGGAAGGGTTATTACTGAAGGAAAATGCCACCTTTCCAAGATGCTTCTCCCTAAAAACAGAGCTCAGGAATGGGTGACCTGAGCCAAGTGGGATGCAGAGCTGAGCAATCCCAGCTTTCATTTTCATTTTGCTTTACTTGCAGCCTTGGAGGGGGAACCTTCTTTGGCCTGTGCTGCCTTCTGACGGGCTGCTCCACGTTCGAGGAGGCCCTGGAGATGGCATCGTGCGGGGACAGCACCAAGGTGGACAAACTGGTGAGGGACATCTACGGAGGGGACTACGAGCGCTTCGGGCTGCCAGGCTGGGCTGTGGCATCCAGGTAACCCCGGGGATCACTTGGGTTTTGTTTCCCCTGGATATCCTGCAAGGATGAAAAGCTGGATTTTGGTGCCTTAGGAGAGCAGCCATTCCTAAGAGATCTAAGTTATGGGTAGCAGTGCTTTTTAAAGTTAGAAATCAGTCCTTCAGGATGAATCACTTTGTTCAGTTAGCAGTTCTCATTTTCTCCTGGAATTGTGGTGGAACCTTTAACCCCAAAACTGTCTTTCCAGCTTTGGAAACATGATGAGCAAGGAGAAGAGGGAATCTGTCAGCAAGGAGGACCTGGCCAGGGCCACTTTGGTCACCATCACCAACAACATCGGCTCCATAGCGCGGATGTGTGCCCTTAACGAGGTATCTTGGGAACCTCTTCCCTTGCTCCCTGCCTAAAGCATCACCTGTGTGCTGCTGCCTGCTTGAGGAGTGTGCCTCTCTTTGGGAACAGCTCTGGGAGCCAGTGGGAGAGGAGGAAAGGAGGGGTAGAGGCTGTAGGGGCTGGATGTCTTCTCCTGTGGTGTTCTTACGAGTTGCTCTGGATCTCTTGGCCAAGCCCCACCACTGCCACGGCCATGGCTGCATCTTTGTGCTTTCAGCTTCTTTACAGTGCTGCCTTGTTGCATATGGATCAAGCAGCATTGTACAGGGCTATGAAAGAGCAGAGACATGCTCTGCACTCCATCCTGAGCCTGCTTCCACGTGGATGGGCTGATGGAACCCAGCATCCTCCTGACTCCTCTGGCTCTGTCTTCCTTGCAGCCAGAATGAGGCAAAACGTGTCCTAAACAGCCTTGCTCATAATATATCTGCTAATTCCTTGCTCTGGAGCTCAGCTGAAGGAAAAGAGGATCCTGAATAGTTCAGGGGAAATGTTAATCAGTGTGGGGAGGGAAGGAAAATCCATAGAAGGATACAAGTGCAGGAGCAGGTAAGACTTGGTCCTGATTCCTCAGAAAGAGGAGGAACTGAATTATTTTTGTGTCAGAGAACAAGAAAGCTTCAGAGCTTGGATCAGAACTGTTTTGGAATGGAAAAGAAAGGCTGGAAGTCTGGTTTAAATCCAGAATAATCACTACTTGGTTGGTCTTCTTCTTTCTTTAAAAATTGTGTTGGTTATGGGCTCCTAATTAGTTTTTTCCTCCCAGTTTAACAGCAGAGTCACTCAGCTATTTCATGATGAATCAAAGGCCAGAGCTGGGAGGAGGGAGGGGAGGTGGCACTTGATGATCAATGTTCCCAGGCAGTATAAGGATGTTTTAGGAAAATCAGCTATTCTACCCAAATTCCTGAGTTAGAAAGGCTGTAGTTTGGGCTGGGAATTTCTGGGAGATCTGAGGAAGAGGGTGGCTTAAAATGGCCTGGTCTTGCTTTCTGTGGTGTTCTGCACATTCTGCCAGACACTTTGAGCAGGAGCTTAATTCATAGAATTTCAGAGCCATTTAGGCTGGAGAAATCCTTTAAGATCATTGAGTCCAACCATTCCCCCAGCACTGCCGAGGCCACCACTGCCCCCTGTCCCCAGCTGCCACATCCACATGGCTTCTAAATCCCTCCAGGGATGGGGACTCACCCTGGGCAACAGTTCCAGGGCTGGGCAACCTTTTCCATGAAGAAANCACATGGGCTTTTCATCATTGCAAGCAGAAAATAGAGTTTAGCCTTAATAGTCCTTTTTTTTTTTCCCTTAACATTGCAGAACATCAACCGTGTGGTGTTTGTGGGCAACTTCCTGCGGATCAACACCATCTCCATGAGGCTCTTGGCCTATGCCCTGGACTACTGGTCAAAGGGACAGTTAAAAGCACTTTTCTTGGAACATGAGGTAAAATTCCTTTCCAAAATTTGTCTCGTGGCAAAGTGCAAATCCTTGGAGTGCTCTGGAAACAGCCTCATGGAGCTTTTGGGTGCACACGGTGCAGGAGGTGCTCAAAAGCTTTGCTGCTACAGCCACAGCTTTATTTTATTTTATTTTATTTTATTTTCTATTTTATGATGTATCTCCCTGTAGTTTTATCTCCTTTATATGTTGTTAAAATTACACTGTGTGTGTAATAGCCTGGAGAAGGGAAGGCTCCAGGGAGGCTTTCCAGAGCCTAAAGGAGCTCCAGGAGAGCTGGAGAGGGACCTGGGACAAAGGGCTGGAGTGACAGGACACAGGGAATGGCTTCCCACTGCCAGAGAGCAGAGATGGGATATTGGGCAGGAATTGTTCCCTCTGAGGGTGGGGAGGCCCTGGAATGGATTTCCCAGAGCAGCTGGGGCTGCCTCAACCCTGGAAGTGTCCAAGGCCAGGTTGGACACTGGGGCTTGGAGCAAGCTGGGCTGGTGGAAGGTGTCCCTGGCATGGCAGGGGGTGGCACTGGATGTCTTTGAGGTCCTTTCCAGCCCGAGCTGTTCCCTGATTCTGTGTCAGGTGTGTGCCAGGATTTTCACTGGGTGTTCCCTCTGCTCCTCAGGGTTACTTCGGCGCAGTGGGTGCTCTCCTGGGACTCCTGGACTCAGCCTGACTGTGCAGGATCTGTGTTGGAGCTGTGGATTCAGGGCACTCCCTGGGCCACCCAGCCCGTGGTTTGGGGGCCACTGAGCCCATGTTTTGTGTCACAGCCCCCACTGAGACTGTCCCACTGTGCTGGCCTGTGGGGATGGGCGTCTGTAAGAGTTGGAGTCCATCTGGGATTACAGCACAGGTTTGCTCCAAAGGATTGATTGCAATGCACTGGCTGGATGTGGGGGTCTGTGGGAAGGTCTGTGGGACATTTCAGTGACAGGGAATTGCCCTGTTCAGGTTGTACTCCACGTTTAATGACGGTGACAGAGCAGAGCAGGGGCACTCTGGCACTCTGCTCCTTCCACTGGGTCCCCTTGGAGTGCCCAGGGCAGTTCTGTGTTCACAATCAGAGGTTCTCCATGTGCTGGAAAATGGTCTGGGAAGGGGGAAGAGCATCAGCACAGCCCTGGTGTGTGTGTAAGTAACTCCTGTGGCCCACTGGCTCCACACTGGGACACAGCTGTGCTGTCAGCCAGGCTCTTGATCCCTGTCCCACGTGTCCTTATCTCTGTCCTAGGGAGATCTGTGCCTCAGGGTGAGTCCCATTCCAGCCTCCAGCACTCCTGCACTGTCCTCAGCACCCTTGGGGATGGTGTCAGGGGTGTCAGCCAGCCTCCAGCCTTGAGATCTAAATTTCAGGCTGGAACAGGGATATTTGTTTTATGTCTGGGCTTTTCTCTCTGTTACCAAACTCCACCAAAGAGAGATTTCCTTCAGTCACACTTGGATCTCTGTAATATTCCATGTTACATTTATTAATGGCTACACTCCTGTCGTTTTGGGGGAATTCTCCCCTTTCCATGCATGCTGTACTCCCTCTTTTCCCTGTGCATGCTGCCACACAGCCTGTGAGCAGGATCCTGCCCTGTGGAGCCCCTGTGGGAGTTGCACCCTCGGCATGGGGGTCTGGAGTGGATCCTGCACACTCAATAAACACTCTCTAAAAGCAACAAGGTATCTGCACCTTCCCTCGGGATGTGAGCTCGTGGAGACACAGCTTGGGAAGTGCTCTGGAGCACAGGAAAGCTCTTCAGATCCTTCAGATCAGGCCATGGTGTCAGGGTTTATCCCAGGATGTCAGAATTACCATCACCCTGACCCCAACACACCTTCCAGTCCTGCTTTCTTCCCAGAAAAAACCAATTTCCAGCTCTGATCCCTTTGTGAGCGTGGCTGGAAGTGCTGAGCCCTGAGCCCTTCTCTGCCTTGTGAATCCCACCCAGCTCTGCCCATTGCTGTATCCTGAGATCTCCAAGGTGGGTTCCTTGTGTGCCACCTCCCTCTGAAAAGGGAGCAAACTACAGATTCAGAGGGTGTTTGCTTTGCTGAGTAGATCTGTGTTTGTCTCTAAACCTCAGCTGCCTGAGCTGGGATTCTGGACACAGCCAGGGATTTGATCACAGTAAAATCAGGGAAAAGAACACAGGGCTCATGTGGAAGGTAATCTGTGCTGGCTGGGGAGGAAAATGTTTGTTTTTCCTGCAGGCTAACACAAGTTCCAGTTGTGTCCTGCTCTGTGTTCCACAGGGTGGTACTGGAGAGGTGAGGGAGCAGGATCATAGAGCTCAGGGAGTGGTTTGGGTTGGAAGGGACCTCAAAGCCCCTCTCATTGCACCCCTGCCATGGCCAGGGACACCTTCCACCATCCCAGGCTGCTCCCAGCCCCATCCAGCCTGGCCTTGGGCACTCCCAGGGATCCAGGGGCAGCCACAGCAAATCTGGGCACCCTGTTTGGGATCACCTGAATCCAAGTTCTCATTTATTCTTCTTTCCTTGTGAAATCACACAAAGGTTCCCAAACTCTCCCATTAAAAACATCTCCATTTCCAGAGTGCTGACTGAAGGGTTTCTAGACTCAGCTCCAGCTGTACCACCTAAAATTTAACTCACATGTACCTGGCTGGCCTTGCACCCACCCTCAGGGCCAAAACTCATGGCAAAGGCACAGAAACTTTGGCTTTTTGGAATGTCTGTGTGCCTGGGACCTGTGTGGCTCCGTGTGTAACGGTGATAGGCTGGGCTGGGGAGGGGGTGGGAATCCTTGGGGCTTTTTCACAGGAAAAAGCCTGGTTTTTATTAAGCACAGCAGCCTGGGGAGCAGAAGCCCCCTTGTTGTGGTTGTGCTGTGGAGAAGGGAAATTTTTGTGCAGGGCTGGGAATTCCCAGGAGCCTGATCCCCCCAGTCCCTGCCCCGAGGCTCGGGTGTCCCTGGGCACAGCATCCTGCAATTTTCCACTTCTCACTCCACACGTGAGCGCGTGTAACTCCTTTTTCTCTGGGTTTCAAATAGCTCCAGCACGTTCTCATCCCAGCACCAAGGTTCCTGGCTTATCGTCTATCCTTCTTTTGTAAACTGCTTGGTTTTTTTTTTCTTGTTGTTACAAAATATTACAGTTATTTTTTATATGCTTCAAACCCTTTGTTTGCTTTTTGTCTGGTTTTTGGAGCTCCAGCGGGACGGACGGTGGTGGGAATGAGCAGGAATGTGCTGGGGAAATCGGGGTTGACCCCACTTGGTTTTTAGCTTTTTGAAAATAATTGTTGGCAATCCTTGATTAGTTTCTCCCTCCCTGCGTGTTTCAGGCTCTGGGGATCAGTTGTATTTCAAAACATTTTAAAGGAAGGGAAATTTTTTTTTTAAAGAGCATTAATTATTCTGGGGACATTGCAGCGGTTTTGGCTTTGATGAAAACCTTCATTGCTAGTCATTGACAGGAATGGGATTGGTGGGGAGAATTCAGCATCAGTCCAGCAGCTGTGGGATGGAAGCACCAAAAATAACTTCGGTGCAACTCCGTGGGAGATCCGGACCTCGTCCCAGCAGCGGGAGGTCACCCAGTGAGGGCAGCCAGGCGCTCCTCCGTGCCTGGGGCTCCTGGGGACGGTGAAGAGACCAGCGAGGGAACGGCCCCGCAGTGCCAGAGGGCAGGGAGGGATGGGATATGGGGAAGGAATTGTTCCCCGGGAGGGGGGCACAGGGTGCCCAGAGCAGCTGTGGCTGCCCCTGGATCCCTGGGAGTGCCCAAGGCCAGGCTGGGATGGTGGAAGGTGTCCCTGCCCTGGCAGGGGTGGAACTGGGATGAGTTTTAAAGTTCCTCCTCATGCAGAGGATTGCGTGGGTCCGGCGATGTCGGGGGGATGCGGCACTAGAGGGCAGCAGGGATCGGGGGCCAGCGGGACGGGACGCGCGAGTCCGCCTCCTCCTGCACGCCGGGGGCCTGCAGGGAGCCCGAGCCCGCCTCTGCCAGCCCCGGGGCACAATCCACACAATCCACGCGGAGTGCTTCACCCGCCTTGAAACGGGAGCGAACCGAGAGAGCAGGACACGGGGTTGCAGCTCCCAGGGGCGGGAGCTGAATCCCACGGGCTGGGAAGGTTGGCTGGAGGAAAATCCGCTCCTTAGGCAGGGAAGCTCACCCGTGCCCGGATCCTGCAGAATCCCTCCGAGCTGGGCTTTTGGGGTGCTCTGCAGCCAGCCTGCCCTCACGGGATGCTGTCCCTCCCCAGCTTCTCTGCTCTGGGACGTGGACAACGTGACCCCAAACCCGCCCCTCTTCCAGCCCTGCGGTCCCTCTCCCGCTGGGGACATTCCCAGGGTGACAGGGAACAAGGGATGGGGGGAAAGACCCCCTGCAAACACACCCCTGCTTCCAAAACCTGCTTTTATTTACATTTCAAGTCAAATCACATGCAAACTCTTGGTTGTTTGTTGTTTTTTTTTTTTTTTCTTTCCTGGTTTTTCCTTAAGAAGAGTGTGATTAGCAAAAAAGACGCATTATTAAAATTTTCAAATAGCAATTAAATATACAAAAATAAA
>VXBQ01015473.1:68429-93946 GCA_013400175.1 Phainopepla nitens
ATATATTTTTTATATAAAAATATATATGTTTTTACATTTTTCCTGGAATTCTAGACTGAGTTGCAAGGGGTCCATGAGGATCACCAAGGCCAAGTCCTGACTCAGCCAGGGACACCCTACAAGTCAAACCCCAAACTGTGAATGAGTTTCCCAGCTCCCAGAGGCAGCTCCACGGCCCCAGCTCATCGCACAGGGGCTGTTCTTCTGCTGCCCTGGCCACACTTACTTCCTGTGGAAGGCATGTTTGCAGGGACAGATCCCCAGCTCGTCCTTGGGCTTGAACTCCTCCAGGCACACGGCACAGATCTGCAGGGCGGGATGCACAGGGAGCGTCAGTGCTCAGCGAATAAAAACAGCAACATGGCTAAAATCATGGAAACCCAGAATGGTTTGGGTTGGAAGGGACCCTAAAGATCACTCAGTGCCACCCCCAGCCATGGCAGGGACACTTCCCACCAGCCCAGGCTGCTCCCAGCCCCGTCCAGCCTGGCCTTGGGCACTTCCAGGGATCCAGAGGCAGCCCCAGCTTCTCTGGGCACCCTGTGCCAGGGTCTCACCACCCTCACAGGGATGAAATTTCCCCTAAAGCCTTCCCAAATTTTGCTGGATCACAGGCTGAGGCTCGAGCCTTCCTTTCCTGGTGGAAGGGACCATGGAGCCTCCAGAGAACAGCCCAAAGCTGGGATGTGTTTGAGGTTTAGGGTGCAGGGGATGGATCCACGCTGCTGCTGGCACCGAGCTGCAGCTGCAGGGATATCTCTGGGAAGAAGGAAATGTTGCCATGCCTATCCCAGGGCTGGGAAAGCTGGTGGCTGTTTTCTCAGCCAAAACCTCCTTCACCCTCGCAGCCAATTCCTCCTGAGTCATTCTGGATCTCCCAGGGGGTTTTGGATATTCCTGGGTGGTTCTCCCAGCCTCCCTGGCCGGGGATCTCTCAGTGCACCAGGGCCAGGTGCAGCTGTTGGGGTCATCCCCTGAGGAACACACACATCCCGAGCTGCCCCAGGGCCTGGGAGAGGCAGAAGGATGGAAAAAGGGGAAAACCAGACCCAGAGACAGGGAGGGAAGAGCTGGGTGGGCGCTTTCCCTCCGCAGGGCTCTGGGCAGCTGCCCCCTCACGTTGGAAAATTCCCACCCCATCCTCTGCTTTCCAGAAACACTGACTGCAAATGCCACAATACAAATGCCCAAAATGGGATATTTCTGAGCTAAACCTTTTCCAAATCCCAAGGAAGAGCGTGAACAGCTCTGTCCTCATCCCCACAGAGGCCTCGTCCTCCCCAAAAGCTGGAGAGCTGCAGAGAGCTGGGAACAGAGGTGGAGGAGGAGGAGGGCTGAGCCTTAGCGAGGCCATTCCTGGCTCTGGCACATTCCCAAATCCCTCCTCCAAGCCATTTCTCACCCCAGGAAGTGCTTTGAAGCCCGTGTGCCGACAAAAAACCCCACTGCAGGTCGATTTTAGGGGAGTGGATCAGAAATAGGGGCCTGAGGCAGGGACTGCTCCCAACCCCGGGGCCCTTGGGATTTCCCCTGGGGGCTGTGGGGAGCAGAGGGTCAGGATAAAACGTGGGATGGGCTCTGCTCAGGGGATTAAAGTAAAATAAACTGTGGCTTATGAACAACTGGAGCTGGTGCTGAGCAGATGAGCAGCCTCGTGCCCGGATGTGGGTGAGCATTTTTGTTATCTCTAGGGGAATAAATAAATAAATCCAGGCCGTGCTTTGAGGCGGGACTGGAGCAGATTCCTGCTCCAATTCGTCTGGACAGAAGGGCTGTGGATAGAATGCTCAGCCCCAAAAAGCCTGGCAGGCCGTGGAGATAAACAAAGGTGTTTCAGCCGCCAGGGGCGGGGAGGGAGGAGCGGATCTGCCTCTGCCAGGAGCCGGGGCAGCGAGTTTATCCCGGATTTCACTTTTCCCTGCCCAGCGCCGGGCTGGATACTGCCACGCCCCGGCGGTGGCGGGGCCGGAGGGGACGTCCCCGCCGAGGGACACTGTTTATACACGGCCCAGCCTGCCGCGGCCTCCCCTTATCCGCTGCTGCTTATCGGTGTGATAAGAAGAACGCAGTAAATCATAATCACAGTGCAAGACAACCCAAGGGGAGCCGGCAGGAGGGAGAGGGTTCAATCCAGACTTTTGCAGAGGATCTTTCCCCATTTCCAAAGCACAGCTGGCTGCATGCTCTGCTCCCAGTGGAGTTGAATTTGAGGGTTTGCTCCCTCCCCGGGGTGAGGAAGAGGAGGGTGAGGGAGCTTTTGCTGCCCCAGGACGTGCTCACCTCATGGAGGTTCAGCTCCTTCACCTTCTCCTTGAGTATCACCTGCAAGGCAAAGAGCTGGGCTCAGGACAGAGCTTCTGGAGTGAGCATTCCCAGGAAAAATCTCCATAAAGGGATCCCACTGAGTGTCCCAGTAGAACTGGAAACCCCCCAGTGAACCCAGCACAGCCAGGGAGCACGAGGGGCCCTGTGCAGGGACAGGAGGAGGGGAGTGCTGGGAAAGATAAAACCACAAGGACCAAATCCAGGAGCTTTCCTCCCAAATGTAACCCTCCTGGGCTGCCACTTCATTTTCCCTCCATCCAAGCTGAACACCTGGAGAGGGTTATAAATCCAGGACAACTGTGTCTTTTCAGCCCAACTCCACCCAGCTTGCTGCAGGGATCAAGGGATCAGAAGCAGAAAATCCCACAAATCCTGGAGAAAACAAGACGTGGAAGCAGCAGCCTGACACCCACCTCTGGGCTGTGTTTATTTTAGCTGCTAAGTGCAGGTGGGTGCAGGGAAGAGCTGTTCCCTGGAAAAGCCCTGTGGCTTCAGGGATTTGGAGCAGCCAGGTCCAAGCCTGGGAGCAGATCCAGACCCCACAAAATTTAAGTCTGGTGACTGGGGGAGCGATGGCATCACTGCTCTGCACTGGGTGAGGCTGGAGAGGTTGGGGTGCTCCAGAGGTGGAGATGTTCCCCCTGCTCAGGAGCTCACTGGAAAACTGGGAGACTTGTGGATGAGCACTGAGGGATGGTCCAGGGGGGCCCAGGTGGTGGGGGACAATAAAATCAGCAGGGACAGATTGGCCTGGGTGTTACAACTGCCCTTTGAGGGCCAGAAACCTCCCAAGGAGAGGAACAGCAGGAGGAAAACGGATGGATTTGGCACCAGGGAGCAGGGGAGGGGAAAAAAAAGTTAGAGGATCATCTCACCTGTTTGTAGGCGTAAAGCTCTTTGTGTGCCTGATGCCTGAGCCTGCAGTGAAACCAGGGAGAAACGTGAGGTCAGGCAAAAAAAATCAGGATTATTGTAATACCTCAAACATTCCACTTCCTTCCTTTCCAGCTTTAACATGTTATAGTTCAGATTTTTCATTTCAGAAATGAGAATGGCCACAGGAAACGACATGTTTAGGCAGCATCCAGCTTTCCCTGTCACTGGGAGGGCAACGTCTCCATCCCAAAGCACACAGATTTTGCTGGAATTTTCCTTTCCTTCTTCTGACCTCCCTGATTTTCCAAGCAGACATCAACCACACGGTTAACACCAGAAAAAGGGGGTGAGGACATCACAGTCTGCCATAAATCCCCTCAGTTTCCAACCACTTCTGCTGGAAAGAGCTCCAAGATTGAAGGCAGCACCGTTTTTCAAGGCACAGGGGCTCAGACCTGAGGAAAGCACAGCTCCTTCTCCAGCAGGGACAGGGAACAGAACCCCCCACCAAAACCCCATCACGCTGCTTGGGTGACACTGGGCTCCTCAAACTCAGCTTGATCCTCAAATCTAAGATGAATTAAATCCACATGCACTGCTGGAGCAAACTGAGGGATGGAGAGGAATGGGATGGGCCTGTTCCAGGAACACCTGCTGCAGTGGGAAGTCCAGCAGGAATTTCAGGCCACAAGCAAAGGGCTGGTTCCATCCCCTCCCTCTCCAGTCTCCCCTCTCCAGAGTCAGAGCCAGCAGAGAGCTCCACAGGCATCCACTGGCTGCAGAAACCCATTATGCTCTTCAAATAAATACATTTAAAATTAAAATAACCAATATTGCCTCTCATTACCAGACACAGCATTTAATAAAGTGCTTGGAAAACTCAGGAGGGAAGTCCCCAGGGCTGAAGAGTTGGCCAAGGACTTTCAATACGGAGTCAGTATGTGGCTGCAGGGCTTGGAGAGCCAGAGGAATATTTTCCCCAGCCAGCCCCAAATGTGATTTCAGATGGGAAACCCCCTTGCCTGGAATTTCTCTTCTCCAGAAATATTCTGAGGGCTGTCTGAAATCCCTTGCTGTTTCAACCTGAGCTCCTGGGAGTTTTCCAACCCTGCCACGCTGCAGTGGGGGAGTTATAAAAACGGGATGGAAAAATATTTCCTTATGTCTGACACCCTCCCCCAAAATGTCGTGGGCTTTAGAAGTTGAGGGATGGGTAAAAATGCACCTTAATGCTGCAGGGAGAGATGCAGAAAGTCCTGAGTCCCAAATTTCACAGGGAGCCATCCCTCCTGCTCCAACAACGCTGCCTGGCAGAACCCGCCTGCAGAGCGTGGAAAACACTGCGGCAGGCAGAGAGGAGGAGGAGGAGAGGAGGAGGAGGAGGAGGAAGAGAAGGAGGAGGAGACTGGGGTCTCATCCCTCTGGCAGTGACCCTGAGCAGAAACATGAGCAGAAGATGCAGGAACAATAGAGAAAACAGGCTGGAACCGGCCCCATCCGCAGGGATCCGGTGGCTGGGAAGGCGGTTATGAAACACAGATGGGGAGAAGCCAGCCTGGAGACCACAGACAGGGGAAAACTCGCCTGGAATGGGAAGCAGCATCCCTCTGCATGGAGCACTGAGTGGCCACCAAGGGTTTGGCCCCCCTGAGCCAAAGCCACTGGAGCACCTTGGACCAGTGGTGGGGAAGAAGCGACCACCTGGCTGTGGATCTGCACAGCTACAGCGCTCTGGGCTGGGGCTGAGCCAGACAGGGAGATCTTCTCCAAGGAAAAAAATAAAAACCTCCTCCCTGGAGGATCTGGGGAGCAGCACGAGCACATCTGGTGCTGAAGCGTGCGAGCTCAGCCTGCTCCTCCTCCTCTGAGCCAGGATCCTGGGCCAGATGGATCCTGGTGGTGCCTGGTGCAGCTGTCGTGAGGAGACCCCAGATCCTGGCGAGCGCTATTCCCTGTCCATCCATCTCCTGTCAAGTGCTGTGACTCCCGAGGAATTCCTGGCAGATAAGGGACCACACAGGGCCTGGCTGCTGATCCTGAGGGCTGTCACCCTCCCTGAAGGACAACTGCCTCTCCTGGGCTTTGGGATCTCTTCCCGCAGGAGTGGGAGCTCCCTCCTTCTCTGGGTGACTGAATCACCTACAGCAAGTGAACAACTGTGGGCATAAAATGCAGAGGAAAAAGTTTTTGCAGATTTCCATTTCAGATGCTTTAGAGTAGAAGGAGTAGAAAGGTCCTGGGCACTGGCTTTTTATCCCCTCCTTGTGTTGCTGTCCCCAGCTCAGCCGGGCTCCTTGGGCTCTTCATGGAATCCCAGAATCGTTTGGGTTGGAGAAGCTCCCTAAGATCATCCAGTCCAACCATTCCCCCAGCACTGCCAAAGCCACCACTGCCCCATGTCACCAAGTGCCACATCCACAGGGCTGTTAAATTCCCCCAGGGATGGAGACTCCAGCACTGCCCCAGGCAGCCTGTTCCAATGCCTGACTACCCTTTCCATGAAGAAATTTCCCCAATATCCAACCTCACCCTCCCCTGGCCCAGCCTGAGGCCGTTCCCTCTCCTCCTGTCCCTGTTCCCTGGGAGCAGAGCCCGACCCCCCCGGCTGTCCCCTCCTGGCAGGGACTTGTGCAGAGCCACAAGGGCCCCCTGAGCCTCCTTTGCTCCAGGCTGAGCCTTCCCAGCTCCCTCAGCTGCTCCTGGGGCTCCAGACCCTTCCCCAGCTCTGCTCCCTTCTCTGAACACAAAACCCAACCAACTGTGTTGGATCCTGCAAGGTCTGAATGCAGAAGGAAACAGCCCTAAAAAAAAGGATTTTTAGGGGCTGTGCACTCTGCAGCTCACAGAGACTCTGAGCAGCTCCAGGCTGGGCAGGGATGAGCCCTGGGAGATCCACAGCAAAGCAGAGAGAGAGAGGATGCTGCAGGCCTGACCCCACAGTGTAAGTGGCATTGCTCAGCTCAGCATCCTTCTGGACTGGGTTTTATGAGACCAAAGGCAACACGAGTTTATCACCTTCATTAATTCACCAGAGATCAGACACAACCAGCCGCCTGCAAAATCTCATTTCCTTGTTCTTCCTTTTTTATCTGTAATTTTGCAGAGGAGAGGCAGCAGCCATGAGGGACCTGAGCTCTGATCTGAGTGGTTTGCAGCAGCAAAACAGCCCGAGGTTCACCTGAACAGTGCACAGGCAATGATGATTTTTGTTGTGAAATTCCTACTGGAATTTCTCTTTGTTTTGAGCCAATCCGATTAAAAATGTCACTTTTCCTCCACTTGGAGCGGGCAGCACAGCCTGTATTGACACAGCTGCAAAGCACAGCCCATGTCCTCTCCTTCCCCAGCACATCTTTTATTTAATGCCATCAGCTCTGTGGTTTGGGGTGAATACACCTGATATTGGCTCTTCCACATTCCGGATGCCTCCCCAGCTGGGGATGCGGGGAGAGCTGCAGGGGCTGCTCTGATCCAGAGCAGGAGATGAGAAGCAGGGCCTGAGGGTGCTGTTAGGAGCCCTGCTTGGTGTTTGGCAAACATTTGGAGATGTGCAGTTATGGGAAAGGAGGGAGAGGAAGGGCTGTGTTGATGCTGCCCCTGTGGGACAGCCAGGAGCTGCTGTTACCTGCAAAGAACCCCCACGGATGGAAGCAGAGCCCAGGAGCTCTGGACGGGACACTCTGTCCTTCTGTTGGTCTCTTTGCCCTTGCAGGTGGGTGCTCCTCATCCTGTTGTCCACCTACAGAGCTTCCCAAACCCCACCAAAACTCAGACTTTTATATCCCAGATGAGCTGAGATGACAGAGCAGCTTCCGTGGAGGTGGATGCTCCTGGGACACTGGCACAGCAAAACCCTCCCCGATGGGGGCTGCAGGATCCTGTCTGGCTTCTGTTCTGCCAATAAAAGAGCTGAGGGAGGAGGTCTGAAGAGCCATTTGTAGAGTCTCTCTAGGGTTTTTGGGCTATAAAGGGATCACTGGATGAGCTAATCCAACTCCCCATCTATCATGGGTTGCTAAATAGCACCTCAGGAACAGGAGCCAAAACGTCTCGTCCAGAAAGGTCCTCGGTCTTGATTTAAAGACGTGAAGAGACGGAGGATTTGCCACTTCCTTGCTGGCTTCTCTTCCCAGTTACTCACCCTCTCTCTCTTACAACACGCCTCCAGCTTCTAAATTTGAAGATTTTCTGGCTTGACCTTCCAGACATTACTCCTTGTTATTCCTTCTCTGGGGCACAACACACCCAGCGAGTGCCCAGGAAAATACTCTCAAAGTCCAAACATCTCTTCAATTTTCTAAGTGAGCTATATAGAATCAAGCTCCACCTGAGCAGAAACAAGTCCTTGAGCCCTCTGAACACCTCTAGTCTATTTTCATACACCTTCAAAACACAATTTTCATAATTGTGGGGAAAAAACCCATTAAAATAGGGTGCCCAAGCAGCCCAAATCACCCCTCAGTAAATCTGGGTTTGAGCTCGTCTGCATGTTTTATGTTTTGCTTCATAAAGAACTGAAAATGGGTGAAAATTATCAAGTATTTAGAAGGCTGACATTGAAATCTTGCTTCTCTGGTCTACAAGAGCAGGATAAAATATTTTTAATACCCTCTGGATGGAAAACCTGGTGGGACTGGCTGCTGTGGTGCCAAGGAGAGGCTGAGTACCTGTTTTACAGGAACACAGGGAAGGGATGTGATGGATGCACAGCTTGCAGGGAGCTGGGGTCAGCTGGAAAGACAGAGGGGAAGGAAAGAGGATGGAAAAGCTGGAGAGGAGAGCTCTGGGAATGCAGAATTTTGGCTGCCATTGCTGGCAGAGTGATGACCTCTGCTCCCAGGCACAGGTCAAAGCACAGCCAGCCCCCCATCTTGGGTTATCAGCCCAACTCATCTCCATCCCCACCTCAACTCTCAGGCACTGCATTTTTTCCCCACTTGCCTCATTTTCCCTCCGTCAGGAAGAGTTTCTCCTCTCAATCAGCAGCCCAACAATCTCCCCAGTGGCCCATAAAATAATTAAAACAACCCCAAACTGGAACAACCTTTAACCCTGCTGTCCTGCTCCCCCATTGCTCAGATTAACACATCAACTCTGCATCATTAATCTCCAAACTGTGCTGTTGAAGGAGCAATTTGTGTTCAATAACCA
Organism: Phainopepla nitens; assembly: GCA_013400175.1. Classification (NCBI taxonomy): domain Eukaryota; kingdom Metazoa; phylum Chordata; class Aves; order Passeriformes; family Bombycillidae; genus Phainopepla; species Phainopepla nitens. The sequence goes on from VXBQ01015473.1 coordinate 76,782, forward strand.
AGAGAGCAGGTATTAAACATTCCTTAGGCACGCAGGACACTAGTTACTCATTACAGAGGGAAATGTGTTGAAACATTAAGCAGAAAGCAGGGACCGTAAAACATCCCCTTTCTAGGTTTTTTGAGAAGCTGATCACAATTCCATACTTTTTTTAGCAAATGTCTATCTCCTGGTTTTAAGTGGACAATGTGACTTCTTTGTGGGACATCAGGCTGACGTAAGACGTGCCAAGGAGATTGGTGCTGCCATCCTCTTTTTGGGATGGAGGGATCAATGATGGGCCTGGAAGCAGTGGAGCTCTTGGGGGACATTCCCTTACAACATTCCCTTACCTGATCAAGTAGCAACAGAAGAGCAAACTGAGGATGAAGACGAAGATGGCCGTGCCGAAAACCACGATGTATATGTTGAGAGGAAGGTTCTGGAACCCGATGTTCGGCATCCTGAAACTGTAATGCTGGAAGTCTGAGCTCATGGGTAGGCTGTGGAGACAGGGAGAAAACACATGGATGTGACATTCCTCAGGGAGGCACTCTGCAGACCAGCGATCCCTTGAATGGACGTGGAGGGGGCTGGAGGTGACCTCTCACTCATCCCCCACTCCTTGCCCAAAACCAAGTTCCCGTCTTGGTAAACCTGAAAACAAAGCAGGGCTGGATCAGCTGGGGCTGGGATTTTGCTTCTCCCACCATGAGCTTCTCCTCCAGCTCTTTTCCTTTCACACATCATCCTTCAAGTTAAACACTGGACGAGATGGACGGCAGGAATTGCATCCAAGCAGCCCCAGCTGCAGCCAGCGTCCCTCAGACCCTGCAGTAACTTGGTAAAAATACTGAAAGCAGCCAGGAAGTCTTGGAGAAAGGCAAGTTTGCCTTCCCTTCCCCTCCAGTGGTTTCTAAGACTGAATTCCTCATTCCATAGAAATCCCCCACCAAAATCATCAAAGACGAAAAGGAAGAGGACAAGAACATTCCCAGGACACACAGCAGCGCCGCCCCCGAGAGAAATTATGGGGAGACTCTGGACTCTGTAAAGGAGGCTTTGCTTGTTTTTGCCATCTGAGACGCGGGTTTGGTGGTTTCAGAGCACTTCTGCAGGTTTCAGCTCTACTCCTCAGCACAGCCCCAGGCTCCTTCCCCCCAGGAAAGCCCCGAGGCACCAGCGAGCCAAGAGGAAGAGGCAGCAATTTTGGCTGTCAGGTCCCACGTCTGGGACCCGTGACCAAAACCTCCCTCCCCTTGGAGAGCCCCAGTTAAACCCCGAGCAGCTGCCTGGGATAAGGACTCCAGCAAATCTTCTCCCCTAGGATTTTAATTGCACTTATTTATTATCTCTTATCTTCCTATCGTTCTCTGAACCGTTTGCCCTCAGATGATCACAACCGTTGCTGGCCAGACGTAAAGTTCCCCTGCCCCCTGGCTTAGAAAAGGAAGTTAAAAATACACCTTGTTTTCCCTGCTGCCCACGGGAGAGTAGCGTGCAATGAAGTTTTACAAGCAAGGAAAGTACCTGCAGCCTGAGCCCTGTTTCCCAAATAAAATCACCGAGGGATAACAAAAGCCTCCCCTGGAGCGGGGAGTTTTCCACGGCGCAGTAATTGCACAGCTCCTCGTTCTGCACAGGGTGGGAAGACGGCGGGGAAACCGCGGGACCTGAACCCACGCGCGCCACGGAGCGATGCTCCAAAATCCAGGTGTCCTCCGAGCGTCCCCCCAAGCGGCACCCTCACTCACGGATCTCCTCTCCCCCTTGAGGCCCCTCTTCTGCCGAGCCTCATGGGCTTTCCTCTGACTTCCCACGGGGAGCAGACTCACCTCTCATCCCGGCTGCCTCACCGGGACTATCCCCTCGCCGAAGGCAACATCCCTGCCAGCCCCAAGCGCCCGCCCGGGAGCCTCCCCACTCCGGCTGCTTTCAGTTTCCTCAGCTCGCTGGAAGTTTCCAGGCGATTTCTGGTAAAGCCTGGATTTGATTAAAGCCTCCCGAGAGCAACACGCATGTTCAGAACCTCTCCCGGCCAACGTGGAAACGCTCCGAGAGCTCGGGGAGCCGGCACATCCCCCTGCCAGCGCCGCTGGGATGGGATTTTATAGCCCAGCAACCACCCGGCTGCTCACGCTCCTCCACCGACGCCTGTTCCGCTCAGCTGAGCTGGTTTGCTTTGCAAATCGATTTTAAAAAGCCCAATCCAGCCCCCAAACCTTTGTTCCCGGCTCCGGCGCGGTTAAGGCGCAGCTCGGCAGGGCCGTGTTTGGGTTTCAGCCCCGCTGGGTCAGAGGGGTTTGGGATGGGTCATGGGCTCCCCTGGGTCACGCTCCACAGTCGTGGCATGAGGATGTTTCAGCTGCAGGACGCTGCCCCACCTCGCCCTCGGGCTCCTGCTGATAATCAGTGCCTCTGGCCAAGGCTGGCTGCCCCAGCTCCTCAATCACCCTCAGAGAAACTTCCTCCGTCTGGGAAAGCTCCAGGTGACTTTTTGCAAGCAAAGAGAGACAACTCTTGAAGGACAGGCAGCAAAACCAACCGGCACTGGACTGTTGATTTTCTTTCCTTTACAACTCTTTTAACTTGTGATGCTCTTCTCAGCAATCCCACTAAGAGATTCTGCGGGTAAGGAACATGCAAGGCTGCATTTGGGGCAGCAAATCCCATCAAGCCAGAAAAATTCCTCATGCTCATATGCACCTGAGCTGAGCTGCTCTTGTACTGGTCCCCACATCCATGAGCACAGCTAGAAACCATCACAGCCCTTGGCAAACAAACAGTCAGCAGAAACAGAGCTCAGACCAACCCCCAGCATCTCACTATCCTCTTCCAATGGAACCATTTCCCTAATATTTTGCCCCAAAAGGGTGTCAGAAACGCAGCCATGACCTACCTGCCAGCCATGTCGTGGGGGCTCAGCCTCCTGGGGACAACCCTTCTGTCCCCTGTGGTGCAAATCCAGGGAATCCCACACCAGATTCATCCAGCCCCTGTGTGAAATAACCTTCTCCACATTGGAGCTGCCCTGGTCCTCCCTCCCTCTTGCTGTGACAGCTGAGAAATGTTACAGCAAAAAACACGGAGGCTAAAGGGGAAAAATCAGTTAGTCTGCCCAGGATCCAGGAAACTGTTAACTTTAAAAGGCTCCAGTGAAATCTGATGATTTCAAGCAGCCAAGCTTTGGGGTTGATTTTTTTTTTGTTTTTTTTTTTTAAGGGGACTGGGGGGGAGGAACTGTATTTTAATCTGCTTCAGATTTGCAAGGGCACAGCCAAAAGAAATAAAAAAGGAGCCATAAAGAAGGATGAAAAGTTTCTTGTGCAGAAAAAAGCCTCCCTGTTGCTCTCTCCATGGTCAAGGCATCTCAGAGCAGGGAGATGATGCTTGTGGAGCATCCATGGCTCCCAGTGGGTCCCTAAAACCCCTGGGATGGGGCACACAGGCTGCAGATAGAAAAGGGGGCACTGGCACAGGTTGTCCACACAAAGCTGTGGCTGTCCCATCCCTGGAAGTGCTCAAGACCAGCTTGGATGGGGCTTGGAGCAACCTTGGATGGTGGAAGGTGTCCCTGCCCATGGCAGGGGGCTGGAACTGGATGGTCTTTAAGGCCCCTTCCAACCCAAACCATTCCTTGATTCTATGAAAAATAACAAGGAATGGTGTCCTGGGGTGCAGAGAGGCACAAATGGCAGAACAACCTGGGCTTCAAATCTCCTCCTTACACCCTCCAATGACTCAGCAACGTGCTGCTGAGCACATCCATCTTTCTCCAAGGAGGACAAAACCCATCTTTAATTAAAAGCCAAGTGCTGGTTAATGGCCCATCCAGCAGCCAAGGAAGGGAGTGTTACAGGTCAGAGAGCTCCAGCGTGGCAGTGCTTTGATTACAGTTGGGCTGTGAAAGGTAAACCTCCCAAAGCCACGTCCCAAATTAACCACCATCAGAGCCACAGCAAGCCCTTAATACGTGGGCCCAACCTCGTACCCAGAGTGTTCCTCAGGAGATCTCACAGGGATTAATAAAGGATGCAATTGTCTTCTCAAAGGTAGAGAAACTGAGGCAGGGAGGAGGAGGGGGAGTGAGGCAGAGCTGTGGTCCCTGAAGCCAGGGGGTGACACCAGGGATGCCACTTTAAGTAATGCCATGGGCTGAAAGCTGCAGATTTTTGCTTTCCTGCTGCTTTGCCACATGGATTTGAACTGTGTGCTCCTTCTTGGGGTTTTACTTATTGAAAGGAGCTGCTTGTCCTTCTTTAAAGAATCTCATTATTATTTATAACATCAGTGCATAAAGAGGCCATGCATCCTCACACCTAAATACAGCCCACATGCTGGGTGGAGCAGTGGCTTCTGCCTCTGCTGTTGTAAATAAACTTCTGTTTTTAGAGGGATTTACTTTATGTTTTCAAGACAAACAACTTTCTCCACAGGGGTTCAAAGCAAACTCAGACTGAATCTCCTCAGCCATTAACTGGGGAAACTGGATGGAGCTGGTGGTGAGGGCATCCCACCGGCCAGGCTGGCAAAGCCAACCCATCTCCAGGAAACACTGAGCTTCAAACAGCCAGCAGAGCCAGACACAGGCAGGCCTGAAATCACGAATCTCAGGGAAAAGCGAATGCTAAGCCATGGCCAGACTCCAAGCTGGAATACTTTATCGATGGGAAAGGTTTCAAGCGGGCGTGAACGGCGTCTCGAGTTTCAAAGGCGTTTCGCAACGTGTTTCAGACAGGTTTAACCAAAAGCCTTATTAACTCTGTTCAAAGTTAAACAGGGAGCAGCTGACAAGACCTTTCTCAAACAGCCCAAGTCCTACAGCAAATCAGGGTACTCTTCAACAGAATGATTCTACAAGAGGAAGGTTACTTAATGGCTGTGACTAACGGGATAATATTTAAAAGAAAAAGATTCTTGCAGGTGTTAAGAAGCAGCAGCCGGAGACGCCCCCCTCTAACTTGCAGGCAAAAAAATCCCCCTTGTGGACCCCAAAAGCAAAGCAAAGCCCTGACCTCAAGCAGCTGGAAGGAATTTCCTCCAGCTCTGTCTCTGGAGCTGGTCCAGCACCAGGATCCGCAGCGTGGCGATGGGAAAATCACAGGCGGCTGCAGAGCCAACCCCAAACCAGCACCGCTGTCACCCCACAGGTGCCACGCAGCTGCATCACCTCTGCCTGGCACGGGGTGGGGGGAAAACTCACTGCTGCTCCAGCCAGGAGCATGGCCTTTGCTGTCCAAAACCAAGGAACAACAGGATTGAGCTCGAGGGGAAGACAAAAGCTCTTGGCGTGATGGAATTTCAGAGAGCTATGATGCTACCATGGGGATGCCACATCCAGCGCCAGCTCCGAGCATTCCAACCTGGCCAGATCCTTCACTCCACAAATGGCAGGGAATGGAGGAGCGTGAGGGAGGGTGCAAGGCTTGGCAGGGTTATTGATTAGTGGGATTAATGTGCTGGGAAGAGGGAACATTGCAACAAATCCCTCACACCACAGGTGGGGTTGTACCAGGATCCAGCAAAGCTGGGCCGGGGAGATGCAGCACCATCACAGCAACAGAAAGAACTTTTGGGTGTCAAATGGAACAAAAATCCATTTGTTTCACCCATTTTGGCTGCATGCAGGCTTGGGGGTGGGGGTGGGTTTTTGCTCTGTGTCTGGACATCCAAGGAACCAAAACTGACCTCCAAGCACGAAGTGCTGCAGACCTTTGATCCCTCCTCCCTGAGAGCGGATCCGATGCTTTTTTTGAACAGGAATCAGGAAATTTCCTGGCTGTGTTCCCCAGCTGGCTGACACCAAACACAAAACCTTAACCCTCTCCACTGCCTCTGGGCAGGGGACACACAAAGTGATCTGACAACACGACAAAGCAATTGGAAAAAAATAGGAAAGTCTAAGGAAAGCAACATCCGGCAGCACGAGTGTACTGCTGCAATTTCCAGCAAATCCTTCTGATTCCAGACAGTTTAAGAAACAATTAATCCCAGAACTTTAAAACTGAAGAGAACTTTTAAGTGGGAAACGGGTCAGCTGCAGCTCCCATCACCCACTGTAAAGTCAATTTCTTTCTCCCAGCGCTGCTGGAAAAGCAAACCAGAGGTTGGCTCAGGGCTGATTTTGCAAGTTCCAGGAAAACAGGCAAAAATAAATAGAAAAAAAAAAATAAAATCAATAGCGCTATTTAATACAGTCTGGAGGAGGGGGAAGCAGAGTTTGGAGCAGAGCCCTGCTTGAGCTCCCATCAGGAATGAGGCTGGGAATCACTTCCCAGGAGGGTTTGAAGCAGAGCTGGCAGCGCCTCTCTTGGAAAAGCTCACACGAGCTGCCCAAGGACAGCTCAGCTCACTGCTCAGAGATTAAATAACACTTGAGGAATTTTTCCCCTTTGGCCTTGGTGATTTGTAGTTATTTTTTCCCCCCCCTCTTCCTGGCACGCAGCTCACACCTCACGACCTGGTGAGCTCACTCTTCCTCCCAAAAGTGTGGTGGGAAAGGATGTGCTGCTGCCTCCTCCTGCCCCCAGCCCTCTTTGTACTCCTGAGGTGAAAGGAGAAGGCAGGAGCCACCACTCCTCTTTAGGGGCTGCTGGTGGTGGGACACACATTATTAAATTCGGGTGTATTTTAGCCCAAAAAGAGCAATGAGAGCACAGGCAAGTGGGAATAATCCCCCACCTTCACTTGTGGTTGCTTTTCCTCGTTTGCAGTGTTCCCCAAAAAAACAGATTCCTTGGGGAACACAAATTGGAAACTGCATGAGAAACACTCAGCCTGTGCAGCTGAAGGGTCAGAGCAGAGAAATTGGTGTTAAACGCTCCTGGGAATTTGAAAATTCCCGGGTGATGACAGAGAGCTGTGGGAAGCAATGGGGACTCCCAAAATATCACATCTGGAAGAAAAAAAAAAAAAAAAAATCCCACTTTGATCAAGTCATCTTCAGGCTGAACCAAAACCAATCCCTTTCCAAGCAGCCAAAAAGCAACTTGCCCTCTCCACTCTAATACTGAGAAGTAGATGGATTAAACAACTTCCTGAAACCCTTTTTTTCCTTCATCTCCTAAGCTTCTTTAATGAGGGGAAAAAAAATAATCAGTGCAACACACAGTGATCAATAATCCCACAAAATCCTGCTGGAGATGAGCACCTGGACCAGTGATGGGATCACAGCTGCCAGCAGCCATCCTATAAAGGCAGTCAGAGGAGCCAAGCACAATTTGGGAACAGGAAGGCAGAATGATCTCGTTTACACTAAATAAGGTTGCTAGGTTATGGATTTTTGGGAGGGGGGGCATAATCTGAAAGGGGATCCAGATGGCTGTAAAGCTTTGTGGTGGAAAAGCAGCATGAGGCCAGAGAGGGAAGAATTCCTCTTTATGCTGCTGCTGCCTGCTCCCAGATCCTCAGTTTCAGTCCTCAGGAATACACTCCGTGGACCCTTTTAATTGTATCTGAGGTAAAAATTAAGAAGAGGTAGCTGGATGGAGAAGAGTGAAAAAGCTGGTGACTGGATACCAGGGGAAAAACGTCCCTCAACAAATCCCACGGAGCAGCCACTCCCCCAAGCACACTTTGATCCAGCTAGGTTTGTATTTTACAATCCTGACAGCCTCAAAAAGGCTTCAGGAAAACCCAGAAAATCCCAAACCCCAGCCTGCTGGGAATTCACACCAATGCCACGTCACTGCCGTTTCCAATTTTTCCCAATACTTCCAAAAAATGAGCTGCACAGTCAGTCCACCCTCTCCTGGTTTTGACCCAAGTACTGGGATTTAGGAGAGTATTCTTTTTATCATTTAGCCTTCTCCTTTGCTAACAGAGACTGGAATGGTTTTGCAACACTTTATAGAGTCCAGCAAAAAAACCTCGTGGGAGTCATATGGAAACAGGACAAAAACTGCTTCACGTCTACAGGACTGGCACAAGAAAGGTGGCTGCAAGGATGGAAAAACCCCTCAAAATCTAGTTGGAAATGGAAAATGGAACTTTTCCACAGCCAGACTTGCACAGCCAAGTGAGGTGCCTGGAGAGAAGCATTTCCCAACCAACAAATGCATCTCCTCCCTCTGTCACAGAGTCTCAGCACCGAGGGAGATGCCATGGGATATCATCCTTCTTCCCTGTTCTCCTGGAACTGTGGCCTGACCTTAGTGGGATGCAGAAAATGAAGGGACCTTAGTGAAGCATTGGCACAGGCTGTTTAGAGAGGTTGTGGACTCTCTGTCCCTGGAAATGTTCAAGGCCAGGTTGGAGCAACCTGGTCTAGTGGAAGATGTTCCTGCTCATGGCAGGGTGGTGGAATGAGATGGTCTTGAAGGGGCCCTCCAACCTAAACCATTCTGTGATTCTAAAATCCAGGTATAACTACACCCCAGGGGTGTATAACCAGGAGGTGATGGAAAAGCAGGTGTAAATTTTCAACATCACCACCCACACCCCTCTGCCCAGGGATGCAGCTTCTTACAGGGGCTGCTCTTTATGAGCTTCTTTTCCTCATAAACTGAGCCCTAAATAAGCAAAACCCCAATTTACAGCTGTGCTGATGATGCACACGACTTGTTAAAAAAAACAAAAAGCAAAGCAAACCAAACACCTTTCATGAGAGTTACTTAAAATTTACATTTTTCTTGCAGCTGACTGAACAAAACCTGCTGAATATTTTCCGAGGGCTTCAAGGCTACAAAGCTAAAAACCACCAGGGGGAATTTCAGGCGTGTAACAGTTTACTGTCGGATCTCCACGAATTCCTGGGTGCTGAATCGCCTACTAGAAGGGAAAATATATGAGTGGCACTAAGGAGGTGGCTTAGCAACGAGCAGGCTGGCAGCTTCGAGTGGCTTTTTAAAGGTCAAGAGAGAACAGGATGTCTGGAGCCCTCACGTTCCATTTTTTTTACTACAATTTAATGACATTTCTGGCCAGCCCGGTTATGAAATCGCCGCCTCGCACCAGCCAGGCGCACATCTGTTAAACCCAGGCTTTAAATGAAGACTTTTCCCCTCCTAAACATCCCCTTTCAACCCATTCCCACCTTCACCAAAGCGGGGGGGAAAGCTTGGTCGGGATGAAACACAAGGAGGGGTCCCACCGCCGAGGGGATTTTTTGGGAAGTGCTGCTGGGCAGCATCATTGAAATTCAGCGGGAGAAGCCAGTTTTCCTCGGCTCTGCAGGGGCTGCCATGTTAAATCACATTTGGATTCACAGTACAAGGCTGCTAAAATACCACCGCGGCGCCTATTGGCACATTTCAATGAAAACGCCGTGGCCTCATTAGCAGAGTGGAAATTATGAGCTTGTCTTTGTATATATTTAAAAGCTTGCCTCTGAAACTCTGCTGGGTCGGGGCCAGGAATTCCTGGCTCCGAGCTCCTACCACTCGGCAGTTCGGGATCGCTTTGCTCGCACGGGTCAAGCGACCACGCAGCCGTCGACCCGGGAGGAAAGGCATTTAAAAACTGCCCTGCGGGGAGAGGCAACTAAACCCTCCTCCCTGACAGCTCCCTGCGAGCTGGCTAGGGAGCAAGTCCTAATGAAAGTGCAGGTTTGTAATTAAGAGGATGCAGGAATGTGGGTGTGTGGAGTTTCACCCTGCTCCCGGCAGTTGGGGTGAGAGCATCCCGTCGGCCCAGAAGCGCCGTTCCCCTCTGGGGATGGACCACAAAAGCCCAAATCCTTTGAAATGAGGGGCAAACTCTTTTTTTGGGATCTGGTCCTCTCGAGATGGGAATTTGCAAGTCTCTGTGAAGGAAAACTTTGGGCTCAGCTCCCTACTTACCTGCACGGGCGCCGCAACGCAGCCAAGCCACGCAAACCCAGCGTTATCTGCTTGAACAGCTACCTCAGTTTGGTGCCAGGGATGCTGGAAGAAAAGAGAAAAACACCCTAAAAATTGCACAAGAATCCAGAGGGAGCAAGGGAGAGGATGAAGACATGGTTTTTAAGTGCTTGGATTCGCAGAGGCTCCCAGGAATCGCTTCAGCTCTTGGTAACAGCACAGAGATCCCCTTTTAAAACACGGCGATGACGTTACGTGGCACAGAAAGAATGGGGGGGAGGCTTGGCTAATCCTCACAATTTTATAAGCATCTGAGACACTAATCCGTTGATCTCATTGAAAGGGATTAGAATTACTCCCTAGCCAGGAAATTTAAGAAGTTTTCTACCAGATGTAAACAAAAGCACGGAGCAGCCCGCAGAGAGGCTGCCACACAGAGAGCTCTCACAGAGAAATCTGCATCGGGGCTGCTTTTGGGGTGGAAATGGGGGATTTCCAGCCCAGTGCTGCAGAAGGTTGTCTGGAATGATGTGGGTATCCAGGGCAAGCCATCCACAGCAGGCTCAAGACAGGATCCCATCCTGGGCAAGCACCTGCCAGGGCTTCACGAGTCATCTTTGGGCTCCAACTCTTAGGGAAATGGATGCTTCAGCTAAAAAAAAAAAAAAAAATCCATCCCAATCACCTGACTTGGTCTGCACTGGCCTAGGAAGACATCATTGGAATAATAAGAAAAAAGAGAAAAATCCCTGAGCAACAAAACCCAAGCTGTGCCCAGCTGGACAGCAGCCTTCACCCACACGGCTTTGCAGCAAGGACCGGGGTTAAGAAGGAAAATATAACATGGCCCCCTCATGGAAACAGACTGGGATCTGCTGCTACCCTCACAATGAGTGATTCATAACATTGAAGAATAAATTATTTGATTTAGAAGATGAAGCAGGCAGTGTGTAATGCGGGGTTTGATATCAAGCAGTTTGCTACTAAGCTGGATGTTCTAGCTCAGAACATCAATAGCTGAGATAAATCAAACCTAAAGGAAGCAGAAAGGATTCAGGGGATCCTCTGAAGAGGAAAAGCAACTTTTATTAGAAAACAGAAGTTTTCTAAGGAAGAAACTGAACTTTTGTCAGCGCTTACTTCTTTCCTCTTTTAAATTCCATCCAAAAAGGAAACCTAAAGAGGCTCAAGTTCCAACCTCAGTGTAAACAAGGTCTCAATTTCATCTGCTTGTCCTAAAACTCCTCCTTTTGGAGGTGCCTGACTGAACAGCAGCAGAATCCCTCTTCTCCAGCCCATTCTTCTGCAGGACCATATCATTTTTATTCTTTAGGCACAAATACTTGCTTGGCTTTGGGAAAACACCCACTGTCCCCATGCAATCCCATCTCCTAACTCCCTGCAACACTCCTGCTCCCAGCTTTAGTGTCCAAGGCTGGAATAAACCACCTGATGTCAGGCTTGTCTCCAGCTCCATCCCTCTCACCTGGCTGCAACACATCCCAGGACTTTCCCATCACCTCCTGCATCACTGGCAGCTGCATGGGGAAGATGCTTCAGGAGGAGGAGGAGGATGAGGATACAAGGTGGAAGCCCCAGGAAGGGTGAGAAGCACACGACAACTCAGTATCCCTCAGGCAAAGCCACAGCTGAGAAAATGATCCATTTTTCCTGCTTTTACTCCCAAAGTGCCACCCCCAAACAACGCTCAGCACAACGGTGAGGGTGTTTTGGTGTGAATGCCAAGCAAGACTGAGGTGCAGGGCTCAGCTGACAGACACCCAACCCACACGAGCACCACCAGACAGGCTCCAGCCAGCTCACCCCAATTTATTCAGCCCTCAATCCACCCAACACCACACAATCCCATCCCGCTTCAGATGGCCACCGCCGCCACAGCCTCCAAAAGCCTTATCTTTTCTATCTCACACGCCAAGAGAGCAAAACACCGGGTCGCTATCCAACACTTCTCAACTAAAAAGCGAAAGAAAAACCCCAACCCCGCAGCTGCGTTTGAGCGGAGCCAGGAAATCGCCTCGGGGAAAGCCCAGCCTGGCGACGGGTTTTTACAGGGAACAATAGGAAAATGGGAGTCGTTAGAAGCGCCGAGGAAATATCTGCCCGCTCGGGACAAAGCGCTGCGTGGAGAGTTTAACTCCATCCTTACAATACCCCGGCGATTTAATTCTGAGAGCCCCGGTCAGCGGGAGGCTCGATCCACTCGATCCACTCGGGTGGATTTGTTGTAGTTGAAGTTGTCGGGTGGGAGACTCTGATCCCTCCCACCCAGTCTGGATGGATAACTTGGCTTCACCCACTTTCTTACCTGCCGGGTGCTCCTCCTGGATTTCAGCGGACCGATGGGAAAGCTGATGGGAGCGCCCTGGTTCCACGCCTGGGAAGCCGCACAGCTACAGAGCTGCCGTGTTTTCCCCGAAATCCTCCCGTGAGCCAAGAAGCTGGGAAACGCACTCCTGCTGCAGGGGCTGGGAGAGCGGCAGTGGGAGGGCTGGGATGGGCAGGGCAGCTGCCTCCCGCTCAGCACTTTCGGTTTCTCTCTCCCCAAGCGCTCTCCTGGCGCGACTTCCTCTAAAGAGCTTTGCGAGTGAAAAGCTGCATTAGTGGTGGGATTAATCCTCTGAGGGGATAATAAAATCACAGAATCATGGAATCGTTTAGGTTGGAAAAGCCCTCTAAGGCCGTCGAGTCCAACTGCTAACCCAGCACTGCCAAGGCCTTCACTAACCCATGTCCCCAAAGCCACTTCTCCAGGGCTTTTAAACCCCTCCAGGGACAGTGATTCCAGCCCCTTCCAGGAACAAGTGCCTTGCCAAAGTCCAGACAGACACACCCACAGCCTCTCCCTCATCCACCAAAGCAGGTCATCCTGTCACAGAAGGAGATCAGGTTGGTCAGGCAGGACCTGCCTGGCTGCTCCAGATCCTCTGAGTGCCCTGTTGGTGCCGTGTGAGTGCACTCAGCGTGATCTGCTCCTGTCACCTGCCTGACAGCCCTGTAGTTCCCAAAATCCTCCTTCCTGTAGCTGTGTGTTACATCTGCTCACTTCCAGTCAGCTGGGACCTCTCAGTTAGCCGGGGCTGCTGGTAAATGATGGAAAGTTACCCCCATCCACTGCAGCAAGCCATTTGTTTGAGTCATCCCACATGACTCTGTGCTGGCAACGGTGTCACAGCTTTCCTGATGCACAGTGGTCTCCAGATCCTTCTCCTGTTGGTGACCAAGCAGTGGGCATTGGTGCAGGTGCTCTTCAGTTGGGTTATCAATCCCACCACCTTTTTGGAGAAGTCTTATGTCTCTGTGACCATTCTTAGAGGCTTTCATGGTTTCCAACACATCAATAACGCCATGGCTGTGCTGCCACACGGATCTCCATCCCCTGCCTCCACAGAGACAGCACACTGAAGAACGTGGCTAGCACAGTGTGTCTCAAACATTGGGATGGGCCTCCAGGATTATCTTGTGCAAAGATCCTTTTCCCCCTCAGAGCCAGGAGAAACCCAGTTGTCAGCAGTCCTGGTGTCCTGCAAACCCACCCCAAATCAAAACTAAAGCCAAAATAAGCCTGGAGAAGCCATTCCTGCTTGCTTCTCACACTCACAGTCCTGAAGCTGGAGCAGAAAAAGCAGAATGTCCCTGCCCAGGCTTCCTGCCAGCCTGCCCTCACTGCTCCTCCTGCCTCTCAGTGTCTCTGCTGTTTGCACAGCCTGATCCAGCTGCAGCTCCAGCACTGGAGAACGTGAGACCTCACAGCCTTTGGCTATGCTGAGCCAGCTGCTTCCAGCCAGTTTGGTCCATGAGCTGCTGCTGCCCATCCATGCACTGGCCCTGGGGCCAGGCTTGTCTCCTCTCGCCATCCCTTCAGCACCAAAGCTGTTCGTGAGCAGGACACAGGAGCCCTCCACATGAGGCTGGAACCCTCTAGGATAGTGTTTTTGTTCTTTGATGAAATTTAAACATGCCAGACAGGTAGACATGACACATTGCCCGTGTTACTGTTCCAGAGGGAACAGCATCCAAAAAGGATGCAGCTCCATCCCAGGATGGAGGAGCAGGCGGTGCTCCAGCTCACTGTCAACGTCAAGGCTTTCCCATCCCTCAGGTCAGGAAGCAAATCCCCATCACCCATGGCTGTAGCAAAGCCAGGTGGGTGGGGATCCCCTCCTGAAGCGGGGTTTCTGTGGGATTGCTGGCATTTCTCATCCCAGCCAGCGGCACCGCCTGCTGCCCCGTATCACACCATCACCGACGCCACTGGCTGGGGACACAGCCACTCCCCACCCGAGCCTGAGTGGTTCCAGGGCAACAGTGACAGGGGAGGGCATGGCTGTGAGGCCAATCTTATCTTGTGTCAACAACACTCGGCTTTAAGGGGAATGATTGCAGGAACAAAACCAAACAAAGCCAGCTCGGCCACACAAACCACCGCTGAGACCGGCGGAGCGTCAACCCCGAAAAATGCCCTCCAGGATTCCACACCAACGGTCCAGATTGGCTGAGGACCACCAGAAGGATCTGCACCTCCTGCCACGGCCCAAAGGATGGGCTTGTTTGGGTTTACTGTGCAGGAGGAGCCTGGCGAGGTGAGGGAGGACCACGTCTCTGCCCTGACATCCCAAGGCAGAAGGTGCCAGGTGCAGGTGGTGGGAACAGGAAATGAGCACCAGCTGTGCCTCTCTCCACCTTTTCCACATCCAAGTGTTGTTTTATGGCTGAGTGAATCACTCACAACGTGTCTTCTGCCACACAGCCTAAGTGGAGGTGACAGCAGGTCACTGGGAGGGGTGACCCAAGGGGAAACACCTGGAGAGATGGTCCAGAAGCACAAAAGCCCTCCTAGCAAAGCTGGGTGTTCTCCTGTAATCCCACACATCATTTAGTCCAGGAAAGCAGCTGGAAGTCAGCTCTTGTTGGGTAGAACCTCCAGGCTTGGTTCAGCTCCACAGTCCTGAGCAGCTCTGCTGCTTCCTCGCCGTGGAATCCTCCTCCTCCTCCACCCCAGCACCTGCCTCTCCCCCAGGACCATTCTCCAGCCAAGAACAGTGGCCACAACCAGCAGCCATCACCTTATTTCCCACGTGGCACACAGTATTCCTCATCTGAAGGTCCAACAGATCCCCCAGCGTTCAGAGCACGCTGACCCCAAGGTGTCCTTCACAGCTGGTCCATCACAGTTATCTCCAATCACACCTGGAGGTGACTGGATGTGAGCCTGGGATGCACAAGCAGTAAGTTCCAGCAGAGCTGCCCCACCTTCAGATCTTGTTCTCCCCAGATCTGACACAGCCTTTCACCAAACAGCAACCCAAGCAGCAGACCTGGAGTGTCCAACCCAGCCCTGGCCAACAGGGACAAGATCAGCAAACCTGAGCCGAGTAGTGGTGGAGCAGAGCTTTGGGAGGTTGTGGAGGGGATTTCCTTCAGCAGCAAGGCTGGGAGATGTGGGAAATCACCACCACACACAGCTCCAGCAGCTCCACCACCTGCTCAGGATCAGGACCATCATCTGCCAGTATCAGCCCCGTGACTTGGTAACGGGATCACATCATTGCTCCTGCCTGGTACATGAGGCTGGAAGCATTTCTTTTCCCTTTTTTAATATGTTTTAAATACCTCAATTAGTGCATTTTGGGTTCCTTCCACATTGCCCCCGAGCAGTTCTTTTGTCAGGGGCTCTATCCTTCCACTGCTGATTAGTGGAGCACAGGGTTGTTATTTTTCCAGGCCAGGGGCCAAATTTGTATTTAATTTTTGCTCCAGATGGCACAGCACTCCAGATGCATCAGCTGGAGCATCGAACCTGTATGAATAAAGTAATAGAGCAAACAACATGATTTACTCAGGGGCTGTTTGACACGCTTAAGGTGCTTTGTGTACATCTGTCGTGCAAAAAAAAAAAAAAATAGGATTCAAATGAGTTCAGGCAATAGTTCCGCTATTAAACCCAACACCTGAGGGAAATGCAACAGCAGTAGGAATCTAAAAAATAATGATGATAATAATATTAGAACTTATGTTTTGCTTTCTATAAAGTCAAGGATATATTTTTAGAAAAAGGCTGATTTCAGCCGTCACTGCTGAGCACAGGCCTGGGTTTTGTTCACCTTCCTCTGTCCCCAGAGCTGCTGCTGGCAGCGGGTCTTGCAAACCAGGGTCACAGTTCTCCCAGGAGAAGGGCTGGGGATCCCGGATTTCAGTGTGGTGCCGAGAGCTTATGGCTCTGCTCACCCGAGGAGACGCGAGGAGGACACCAGAGGACAACCACGAGATGTTCCAGTTATGCTTCTGGCAAATTCACCCCGTTCCCAGGAAGCTGCCGCATCCCTCTGGCACAGCTTGCAGCCGGGATGCGCTCCCTGCAAACTAAAGCACCCAAAATAACTCAGAATAGGATTAAAAAAAAAAAAGCGCGACGTTGAGTAGTCGCTTTATCTGCCTGGCCACAGGAAACGCCGCCGTGTATAAACCAGCTGAGCCCGCAAACGCCGGGAAACAAAGGGATGGGGGGTGTCTTTTTGTGCTTGGCTTTGCTCCGCTCAGAGCATCCTTGGGCTGTGAGAGCCCGTCCTGGCGGCACCCGAAACAAAGGAAAGCCGGGAGCTGTAGGCAGGAGCCAGCTGGGGAAAACCGGGACGAGGAGGAGGAGGAGGAGGCACCCGCATCGCCCTCCCCGGCAGCTGCGGAGCCGGGCTCGCGTGTTGCCGAACACGTTATCCATGGCAGGAAACTCGAGATCAAAGGCGAGGAGCGTGCCAGAGCAAGATGTCATCCAAGCCTCCTGCCAAAGGTGTGCACGGGAGGGGGGAAGCAACCCCCAGACACACACGCTGGCACATCCGACAGAGCCGGCGCCGCTCGCGGGGTCACCAAGACCCACGCGTGCTCTCCCCGCCGAAGACAAAGACAGGCTGAACTGAACAAACAACAGCAACAACAAAAAACCCCAAACCGAAACCCCAAACCGCAGGAGGTGCGTTTTTACCCGTTGGTTTCCAGTCCCCAGGGTCCCACGCCAAGTCCCCTGCCAAAGCGGCGGATGCAGGGAGGGTACGGACGTGCCGGCACGGCAGGAACAGCAGCCTAGTGTAACTCCAAAAAAAAAGCAGCTTTTCCCATTTCTAGGCGGTTTTCTTGGTTTGTTTTTTTTNNNNAAAAAAGGAGCTTTTCCCATTTTTTGGGGGTTTTTTTGGTTTTTTTTTTTTTTTTTTTTTTTTTTTTTTGGTTTTCTTTGAAAGCAGAAGAAACCCGCAGCGCCCTGTCTCGGCCCCAGGAAAGCAAGGGGACGTGGCTGATTCCAAGCCAGCGGCTACCGGGAACGGAGGTGACCTGGGCACCCTGAGCCGAGCGTGGGGTGGGACCCCCCAGGAGCTCCCCCTCATCATCCAGGCA
>VXBQ01015473.1:99124-162395 GCA_013400175.1 Phainopepla nitens
AGCCACAGCCTCTCTGAGAAACCTGTGCCAGGGCCTCCTCACACTCACAGGGAAGAATTTCTTCCTAATATCGATCTAACCCTGCCCTCTGTCATTGTGAAAACATTCCCCTTTTACCTGGTGAGAAAAGTGCAGGCTCTTGTTCCACATCCCTCTCCAGCTCTCCCCTTTAGGCGCTGGAAGGTCTCTGAGCTCTCCCTGGAGCTTTGTCCTCTGCAGGTGAGCACCCCCAGCTCTCCCAGCCTGGCTCCAGCCCTTGGAGCAGCTCCGTGGCCTCCTCTGGTCTGGCTCCAGCAGCTCCACAACCTCCTGATGCTGGGGGTCCCAGGGCTGGGGGCAGCTCTGCAGGTGGGGTCTCACCTCAGCAGGGCAGAGGAGCAAGATCCCACCCCCTCCCTGCTGCCCATGCTGGGGGTCAGCCCAGGGCACATGGGGGTTTTCTGGGCTGCCAGCACACACAGCCAGACCGTGTCCAGCCTCTTTCCCTGGATGAGAGAAAACAAAAAACACCCAAAAATGACCCCACGGCCCTCTGGACCTGGGCAAGGCAGGGTGTCTGTTGTGACTCCAGTGCTGGCACAGGGCTCCTGCCTTATGCCCAGGACCTACTGCAAGTGACAGAGAGCAGCTCCTGTGCTGCACCACCCTCCCTGCCTCAGTTTCCCTTTGGGAAGCACTGCTTCCTGCATGGGGACATGGCCAAGGAAGTCCCCCTCGGTGGAAGGGGAAGGCTGGATGGGCAGAGCCCTTCCTGCCTGCCTGCTGGCAGAGGGAGGATGCGGGATGGGGGCACCCAAATTCAGCTAGTTGGGGATGTGGGGATGCATCTGATTCCCTCCCTGGCCACGGAGGGAACCACACTGCTCACTTGCTCCCTGCTCCATGTGTTCCTGCTAACAACACCTTGCTGTATGTATGAGAAAATCCTGGTTTTTTCCTGCTCAATGAGTGAAGGCTCTTGCCATCCAGCCCGGCTGGATCTTACGGAGATGGGGTGATAAGGGAGGGTGGGTCTGTCCCATGGGAAGGTGGAAGATGTTTCCTTTCTCCTCTCATTCCTCTCTGGCAGTGCTGGACTACCAATGCCACGGCAAATCCGTTGTCACCCCGATTCAAATGGGGTGACAAGTGCAGGGATGGGACTGAAGTGTCCCTGGAAAGCAGGTGGAGGCTGGAGTGGTGGCAGCAGCCTTGTCACTGCCTCCCACAGCCTGTCAGGATCTCCTGCTTCTCTGAAGATTTATTCTCTGCAGGGATGGTCAAGCCCTGAGAGGTCCCCAGGGCAGTGCTGGAGTCCCCATCCCTGGAGGGATTTCAAAGCCATGTGGATGTGGCACTTGGGGACAGGGGTCAGTGGTGGGATTGGCAGTGCTGGGGGAACAGTTGTACTCCATGATCATAGAGGGCTTTTCTATCCTCAATGATTTGTGATTCTCTCATCTACCTCCACATCCTTTCTTTTGTGGTCAAGGGGACCTTCAGTGTCCCCAGCCTGGCCAGGCCAATCACAGAGGTGTTGTGGGCAGAGGAAGGGTTGGGTTCCTGCAGATCATCCCCCTCCTTGGTCCCAGTGCCCATGGCATAGCCCTGCCAGGTCCTGGACAGTCCCTCACTGGGAAAATATCCACTTCGCTTTTCTGTTTCTTCACTCTTCTGTTTTTCCCCTTCTTCATCCATCCTGACTGCTTGCTCTCCTCATTCCTTGCCTCTCCTTCTCCCCTCCTTTCCCTTGAAGTCTCTGGGGTGGCCTTGCCAGCTGATCTCGAGGGAGCCTGTCCCCTCTCAGCCAAGGACACTTCTTGTTGATGGTTGGGCTGGATAATCTTAGAGCGCTTTTCCAACCCTAATGATTTGACGATTCTATAAATATCAGGGTGTGCTCGTCCCGTCTGTGCCTCTGAAGGGGATGTGGGAGCCTCCCTGCTCCCTCCCCGCTGCCCTGGCGCTGCTCAGCCGGTGCCACCGGCGCTGCTCCACGCTCAGGGGGCAGCCCTGCTTTCTCACACCTCTTCTCCACCCCTTCCAAGGTGGTTCCACCCTCGACCAGCCCAGTGCAGAGCAGGGTGGAGCGGCACAGGCTCTTCCTCTTCCTCGTAACAGCAATTACCCGGCAGCTTTGATTAATTAATGACTTCGTGAGTCAAACAGTGACACTGCTTTGGCGGGGCTTGCCCGAGGCTGACCCATCTCCCACCTCCCTCCTCGGCCTTTGCATCCATCCCGCCCCAAGGATCATGCCCCGCTGAGCAAGTGGAGCAGGTGTTGCTCCTGGGTGGCAACCAAAACCCTGCAGCTCTTCCTCTTCCTCTTCATCACGCTCCGAGGGGCTTGGCTGCAGCACAGGATCCTGCCAGCCCCAAAAGGAAAGGGAAATTCAGGTAGTCACTGGTTGCATCCAAGCTGGGAAGTAAATTGGGCTGGAACCTGTTTGCAGGTGCTTGGAGATGAAATAGCACAACCTGCATCCATGTAGGTCCATCCCCTTCCTCCTGCTCCTGGCCCAGACCAAAAATAGGCCAGGGAGAAACGATCAACCTGGACATCCCCAGGCAATGCTGAAAGCTTCATTTAGGGGAGATGTGGCCGTGGGGCTCAGAGCCACCGGCTGGGACTGATCCTGCTGGGAATGTCCCTGGCAGTTTGGGGTATTTGGCACAGCCTGGAGCTGGCGTCAGCACTGTCAGGATGGAGAGCTGATTGCCATGAGGATTTCCCTACCACTGAGGTCAGGAAAACTTGTCAAGTGCCTTTTTCTGGAGCAGGGAGCGGTTGCTGGAGGATGCAGGTGGTTCCTGAGAGGTGAGGAGGAAGCAGTTGGGAATTCCCGTCAGGCAGCCAGACCCTCCCTCACCCCACAGACACCTCTGGGCTCTGCCTGCATCCTCCTGCTCTGGGAAAAAGACCCTCACTGAGGCTGAGTGCCCATGTCCTGGCAGGAGCCAGCACTGGCACAAGGATGGGCTTGCAGGGAAGAGCAGAGGATGGGTGGCAAATGGAAAAGGGGGCTCAGGTGGAAGCAGCCCCAGCAACGGGAAGATTGCAGAGGGTAGAGGGCAGGATTGCTCTCACCCTCAGTGATGTGTGGGGTGTGGAGGAATGAGGAGGGAGACAGATGAAGGAGAGGTGTCTTAAAATATCTATTAATAGCAGAGGAGGAAGTTTCCTAACGGGAAGTCAAGCAGGTTTGTTGGAGATACTGCGTCTGTCAGCTGTGTGGTGACTGGTGCACGGGAATGGGATGTCCCACCTCATCCATGCTGCCAGACCCATGTTCCTGGTGGGGATGGCTCATTAGAATGTCACTTCAGGGACCAAACTAGAGCCAAGACCTGAGGGAGGGTAACCAGATTCCCTCTTATCCCTTAGGAGTGCACCAACACCTCATCCCACCCGTCAGAGACACAGGCAGGGAGTGAAACCAGCTGGGTCCTGGGCTTCAACAAAATCCACCAGAAATGGACAATACAAACAAGGAACTTGCATGCACGGTGGCATGGGAGCTCCTTCTGGCCCACAGCCACCGTCCAACTCTGCTGGTATCCATCCCCTGGCTGGGACTGGGGGGAGCTGCTCTGCAGGAATGCGAGGCGAGGGCCAAGCCAGGGGAATGCTTTCCACATTATATTCTCTCAGTTTCCGGCAATTTGCTGCTTCGGGACTTCCTAAGCCAGAGGTTGTATCCGTATCTTTGTGCTTTACAGCACTTGATGGGCTTCTGGAGAGGGGGTGAGCACACATGTGGTGTTTCCTTGGGAAAAAAGAGTTCAAAAGGAGGAGCAGGCATGGGAATAGGCACTTTGGGGGCAGCTGTGGTGCATCCCAGGGTTGATTCATGCTTTAAATATAATAAATGATGTGGATAGAGCAATGTTAAAAACCCCCCTCCTCCTGCTCTCTGCTGGGTGTAATGTGGAGGGCTGAGCAGGATTCAGCCCTGGGGCCAGAGGGTTTCCACATGAGGCTGCAATACAAAACATCTGGAGAACATCAGCCATAAAGAGACAGGAATGCTCCAAACTGGGAATGGGTCCAAGCTGTCCCTTGCAGGCCCAGACAGTCACACACACACACTCACTGTCTCGTCCCAGAGCTCTGCCAGCCCTTGGGCTGGGTTTTTGCTAGGAGCATCCTGTCCAGGAGCACTTGGAGTTTGCAGGTGGGATCCATCCCAGGCATATTTCTGGGGCGTGCTTGGGCACGAGACAGTGCAGGAGCTGGAGTGACAGCCACTGGCATCCTCCCAAGACTCAGCAGCTTCAGGGATTTTACTCCCCTCTGGGCAGCTATGTTGGGAATACAAGGCAATTCCCACCTCACCAGGAGCAGCCACTTCCCTCTAACACATGGATTGAGTTGTAGAGTGGAGTGATGGGCAAAAAAATTGGCTTTGAGGGTAATTGGATTTTTGGAATAGATTTTTTTTTTCCCCAGAAATAGGGTCTAGGAAACAAAGGAGGAGGGGAGCAAGAGAGTCCACACCAACTTTATTGAACAGTGTCCCTTCCTCAGACTTGCTCCACAGATTGCTTTTGTTTGGGACCACACTTGATAAGCCAGGATTGATTTAAGATTAGGCTGGGAAAAACCTTGCAGGAGCATCCACAGGGCTCCTGGATAAGGCCAGGGATAACTTTTAAATGGGGAAAATTTCCCAGGAGGTGAAAATTGGAGGAAATAGATGGTCTTTAAGGTCCCTTCCATCCCAAACCGTTCCATGATTCCCTGAATCTGTAATTTGGGAGGATTCAGAGGGGATCTCATGGGATGGACAACATCAAAAGTCTCTGGGTATAAAGGGCCACCATCCAGCAAATGAGATGACCAGAGATCTGATGGCTGAATGCTTTTGGAGCTGAGGAAATTGAATCTGGGGCCCACCACACCCTCCTGCCTCTTGGGAAGAGTGGCTTCTGCATGATGGCAAATGCTTGTGCAGAGCGAATAACTTCTATCTAAGATAAACAGATAATAATACAAAAACAACCTAATGAAAAAATAAATCCTCTGGAGCCTCTGCCAGAGATCTCATCTCCAGCCCTGTTCTCTTGGCTACCACTTGGCACAAGCCAGAGGGGCTGATTAACCTCTCTCTTCCACATCTGAAAATCCGTGGAAGTGGTCATCACACGCCTGTGCATTGAGGAGAGCAGACACTGAGGCAACTCTTCTGAAGTTGTCTTTAACTTGGGAGAGAGGAAAGTCCCCACCCTTTGCACTGAATGTGGGTTTACCTCCTGCAAGTACAGGCAGAGCCTCGACTCCTGATAGCATCTCACGGGGATGTAAACACAGGGAGCTGGCCAAGCCTTCCCGTGGAGCCAGACAAACCTGGTTGGGAGAGGGGGAGAAGGAAATGCTGAGTGCATCAGGCTCTCCTCTAAGCCTTCCTCCAAAGGGTTTTTTTTTATTTTTGGCCAAGGTCTTGGCCTTTCCTGGAGCTCTTTGCTTTGTGGTTACACAAACTCGCTGAGTCAGCGAATCCTGCCCACGGGTCGTTTCTAAGAGTTTATTTCTCTTCCTCACTGTCCACACTGAGCCACCAAACACCTGGAAAACACGGTGCTGTGCTGGCAGCAGGATGATGAGGTGCTCCCCTCGAGCATCTGGGTCTGTCTCTATCCCCCAGATGAGGGTTTGCAGCTCCCCACACCACCAGCACCCTCTGGCACTGAAGTGAGGTGAGAAGGGACTTCCCGAGTGCAGACAACAGCTGTGGTGCTCCTGCAGAGCTGCCCTGGCCCTGGGAGCCATGGAGAGGAGCAGGTGGTTTTTTTGGGAAGTTGGCATCGGTGTCACTCAGATATTTTTGAGGCTGAGCAGGTGGGAAGTGGCGCTGGGTTTGCAATATGAGCCTGGGCAGAGTAACCCAGACGTCACCCCCGTGCTGTGGGAAGCGATCCCAAGCCTGTAATGGGAGAAGGTTGGCTCCTTATTGGAATTAAAGCAGGTAGAGGAGGCAGTGGGTGAGGAGGGAAGGGTGGGATTCTCTCTTGGAGCTGTGATTAAGGCAGTTGTACCACGAGAGAGTGGATGGGGAGATGAGCTGGGCAATAAAGTGAGGGAAGATGCAAGACCCCACCTGCACCCCAAAATCCTCCAGTGCTTGCAGAGGAACAATGGCTGGGAGCCCTCTGGCCCAGCTGCAGCCCCGTGCCTCAGTTTCCCCAGGTGTAACATAAGGATTAAAACCCTTGGGGGTGGTTTCCTTGCTCTTGAGTGGGCTTGAGGCTCCAAAAACAGGATGATGCTTGTGGTGTTTTCTCCATTTTGCTATGAAATCCTCCTCAAACATCTCTCTATCAGGAGAAATCCCAGCCCAGAAGCACCTTCCCAAAATGGAAGCTGTGCTAGGGAAGGGCTTCACCTCCTCTCCCTCCCTGACAGGAGAGCATCACATGGCAGGTCTCCTAGGGCAGGTGTGGCATCAGCTCTGTGCCCATAAATCCTCTCTGTGTTTACTCTCTGGATAAATGAGGAGACTGGAACAACCAGGGCTCAGCAATTGGAGTCATTTCTTGGCATAGGGGAAGCCAGCTCCTCACGTGTCCACACCCGTGGTGTCCCTGCCTGTCCCCAGGCTAATTGGGGAGGTGATGCTCCACCACACCTCCTCTTCCTGGGCAGATAAGCTGCTGCCTTTGTGAGGCTTGATCCTGCCCCAGGAGTGTTTATTCCCGAGCCTCATGACATCCTGGAAGTGAACTAATCCTCTTTTGATAGCTGAGGAAACTGAGGCACAGCCCACTGGGGTGCCCTGTTCTCCCTGGGGCCTTTGCCATGTTGTCCTTCTCAGGGCACTGAGTGATGCTTTTTCACATTGCCCTTGGGAATAGAAGGGGAGAGATCAGCAGTTCCCCGTGGGAAATGTGTAGGACACTCTCTCCATCACATGGAGAGAGCAGGAAGCTCTGGAAAACATTGCAGCTCCCCAAAATCCGGATAACTCAAGGTCAGAGCCTTGGCTTGAGCTTAAGAGGATTATTGCCTCTGCAGAGCAGGGCTGGGAGACCTGCACTCAACACAAGGCCGTCCCAAGGCCTTGGGAGCGGCCTTGACCCAGAAAACTTGGGATGTGTCCTCAGAATTTTGAGGCTGGTGTTGGTCAGTGGTGCTGGGTGACCTCGCTCAGTTGTTGGCCAAACCCACCCTGAACCTGGGTGTAGAAGATGCTCTTGACCCAGGCAGAGCCAGGAGAGCTCATTGTGCCCTTCCAGCCACCAGCTGTCCCATGTGGCAGCGGGAGTTTTTGAGCTGAGCATCCCTGGGCTTATTTTGATCTCCGGAGAAGGCTGGTCCGGGCAGGAGCCTCCCGACTCCATTCACGTTTCCCGTGCCTTGTTTTGTGCTCGGGTGAGGAGCACTCGACCTGGGCTGTGCTTCTTCTGCCTCTGGCTGGGTGCCTTTCCCATAAAACTGGAGCACACTGCATCCAGCTGGCAAGCTGCTAGGGAGCTTTGACTCAGTTGGACTTGGCTCCAGCTCTCAGACTTCAGCCCAATGCCTCGTGAAAACCTACCCTTCGCGCTGGAGGAATTTGCTGGATGGACCTCAGGTCTTGCAGTGCCTTTTTATAACTCTGTTTGGGTGGGGAAAGCTGAGCCACCACGTGGAAATTCCCACTGGAGGGAAAAACGGTCTGGAAGCACATTTGGATCATCCATGGGAGGGTGGCAGGGGACGTCAAGCTGGGGACACCTCTGAAGGCACCACAGGGTGGGAGACATCCTGTGGGAGGAACAGCCTCTTCCCAAGGGCCAGCCATCCCACCTGTGCCCGTGCCAGGATGGAGGCATGGCTGCAGAGGATGGAGGTGGGGAGCAGGGAGCTGGAATTTGGTGGATCTATTTCCATCCCTGCCCTCGATGCGGCGCGGAGCCCTGGACACCTCCAGGTGTTACACAACAGCCTGGAATCAAAACACTGACGTCAGAGACTTTAATTAGCAGCAGGAAAGTGTTTCAGGGATGCTGTGGAAGGACTCTGTGCCACCAGGTTCCCCTCCCCAGGACTGGGATACATCTTGGGAAGGGAGAGGTGCCACCATAGCCCTCCAGCCCCTAAAGCAGCCAATGGTTTGTGAAGATGGTCCCCAAAATGTGTGGGGCACTCAAGGAGCTTTATTCCCTTTTTTTCCCAGCCTCTGAGATTTGTCCTGGTGTTTCCCAGAGCCAGCAGTGGGTCGTTGCATTTTGTGGATAACACCAACCCGGGAAGCAGGGTGGCCATTCAGCAGGATGGAGGATGAGGCCCACAGGACCCTGCTGAAGTTCAGGATGATGAGGTGCTCCCCTCGAGCATCTGGGTCTGTCTTTATCCCCCAGATGAGGGTTTGCAGCTCCCCACACCACCACCACCACCCTGCTGGGTCCACCTGGGACAGGCTGGACACTTGCAGGGAGGATCTGGGATCACTGCAAGACCAACCATGTTCCATTTTTGGGCTCCTCAGTCCAAGAGAGCCCTTGGTGAGCTGGGGCCAGCCCAGCAGATCCACTAGGCAGGGTGGGATGCACTTGGAATCTTTGTGGGAGGGAATGGGAAAGCCACAGGCGACCTGTGAGAAGATGTCACCATCACTGCCAGTATTCCCTCCAAGGAGACAAGAGCAAATCCAGTCTGTTTGCATACTGAGACCGATTTGCATATTGAAATAACGAATTCTTCCTGATGCCCTGGTTGCTTTGCTCAAACCCATGAAGAAATGGAGATTTTCTTCTCTGCTTGGAGCAAAACACTCGCTTCACTGGGCAGAATTCAGCCCCAGGGAGGCAGGGAGGTGGATTCCCAGTGGATTTTGAGGATCTCTGTCTGATGGACACCCATGAACCAGGCAGCCTCAAGTCTCATCACACTCATATCCATGATCTTATTTTGATACAACTAATGATGTTTTATTCCCTGACAAGCTCTTGTTCAAAGCTCATCTCATCTGCAGCTCAGCTTGGCTGTTGTGCTTCCTCGGGAGGGGGAATATTCCTTCAAGCTGTGGCTCAGACAGCATATTTTTGGCATAATTTGGCTTCTACTTGGCGTTCATAATTTCCAGATATTTGCCTTGAAAATCCCCTCGAAGGTGTCCTGGGGGGATGCTGGGGTTGAGCTGCTGGGCTGTCTCCATCTCCTTGGCTCATCAGGCTCTGCTTTTTGCTGGAAATCATGGAGAGCCCAGAGGCCAGAACATCTGATGGTGGATGCAGGAAAACCATGGAGGTGGCAGGAACTTCCTGATAACAGGGCTTTGATCATCCTGTGGTCACAGAAACTGGAGAGGAGACACAGTGAGGTCTGGAAATACACCAGGTAACTCATCAAAACACACCCACCTGGGTGCCAAGGGGACCAGGAGGCACGTGGGGGCTGATCCCCTGTAAAATCCCAATTTCCAGTCTCCAAAGGGCTTGCCTTTGCTTGGGATGCGAAGCAGAGCTGAGGGCTGGGAACTTCCAGCTTGAGATTTGGACCGGAGTGACTCGGGGTGGATATTTTTGGGGCCCTGATGGGATCTCTGTGCCCTGATGGGATCTCCGTGCTGTCGGCTCCCAAAACAGGATTTGGTGATTCCCAGCGTGGCCTGGGACACTGCCATCCTCTAGTGGCTGTATCCCGAAGCACAGGAGCGCTGGTGGGGAGAAATCTCCGGAGCCACGGGCACCAGGGGCTTTTCCCTGAGGGGCTGGAGAGTGAGGAGGACATTCGTGGATGTTCCCCTTTCCTCCACCCCCAGCAAGGGTGGGGGACAGCTCTTCCTGCTGGAAAAGGGCTTGCTGTCCACTCCCAGTGGGCTTTGTAAAGTTGTATTTTTTTGTCAGTGACACAAAGCTCCTCCATGGGCTTCATGTCTTGGGTCTGGCCCCCCAAGGATGGGTGGATTTGGGGGCAGCCTGCTAACTCCACTCATCCAGATAAATTCCTTGGGAACATCTGGAATGAATGCAAGATCCCATCTTTGGGAAATTTTTGTAGGTTGTGGTCTTGGCATCTCCTCCTTCTACTTCAGCCCCATCTTCAAAGTGTTCTTGAGCTGAAACTACTGCAACAGTGGGGAGGTTGTGTAGTGTTGGGGAGGACAGAAAAGACCCTTCTTTCCTCTTCAGTGAGGGATATAGGACCAGGAAGAGGTCCCAGGATGGTTTGTGTGGGAGATGAGGAGGTAAAAGTGCTGAATTCCAAATCATAGAATACCCTGAGCTGGGCAGGACCCACAAGGATCATTGAGTCCAGCTCCTGGCGCCACACAACCCCAAAAATCCCACCCTGTGCCTGAGAGCATTGTCCAAATTGAGCTCTGGCAGCCTTGGGGCTGTGACCCTTCCCTGGGGAAGCCTCTCTGGAGGGTCATGGCTTGGGTGGCTGTTTGGGCTCAGCAGAGGACACCAGCAACTCAGTGCAGGGATGGGAGGAAGGGGACAGAAAAGAGATAACCACAGAAGGGAGCTCTAAAGCAAATTTATATTTATATATATTTATAACATGACCTGAACTGGGGCCCTGAGCCAAATCTCAGCAGCCTGGTGAGGACATGAGTGTCATAGAGCCCGTGATGAGGCTGGCACAGGATATTTGCTTTGAATCCTGAGAGTCTCGTTTTCCCTGCCTTCCTCTCCCAGGCACAGTCCCTTCCCACAGCAGGATTTCCTGCTGGGATGGACACAGCTGTGCCAGCTACAACTGACCTTCTCTCTGTTCACCCACTGATGGAGAGGGATACAGGAGCTGGGGGAAGGAGGGATGGGGATTGACCACAGAATTCCAGAATGGTTTGGGTTGGAAGGGATATTATGGATAATCTGAGCTCCACACCCCTGCCATGGGCGGGGACACCTTCCACAGGTTGCTCCAAGCCCCATCCAATCTGTCCTTGCATGGAGATATTGCCAAATATCCTTTTGGATCCTGACCCTACTTCTGTATCACTCCACTGTCTGAAAGTACAAAGGTTGGAAATCTCACTCAATTCTTGAGATTTGGTGCAAACTTGAAATGCAGCTTAAAAATGTGGTGGAAATCCATTTCTTTGCACAATAAACTGCATTTTTGTTGCATTGCATCTTGCACAACGTGATCCTGGTCCATGAAAGGAAAACTTAGTTATAACAAAACAAGGTTATAGCATAAATTAATAAAGAAATTATCACAGCAGCTAATTCAGAACTATATGCCAGGGATTCAGATGATGTGGGCTGTTAACTGAGATCTCTGGTGCTTCTTCTTACCACCCTGACTTGTGTAGGTGTCCACAGAAACACTGCAGGAATGGAACTTCATGCAACAAAAATGCCTGGTCCCTTCAGCTGCACAGAGGAGCCTGAAAAGATGGTTCAAAAGCAAGAAAACAGACCAAAAAAACCCCAGAAGAGATAGTTTAACATGCCAAAAATTCCTGAGTCAGTGTTCCAGAGGCCTGAACGTGCTGGCCTGTCCGTGCTGCCGATCCCAAGTGAGATGTAAATATTCTTGGCCAAAGCAGGGTTTCAGGTTGCTCACAGCTTTTGCTGCCTCTGCAATTCCGCCGTTCTGTGGTTTCGATGGAAATCTGCTTCCCTCCAGCTGCCTGTCGTTGGATTACATCTCCAGCTGCATTTCCCACTGCCCTGAGCAAGACCAGAGCTCTGCAGTGATGTTCTCACTGTGTTCAGTGGCTGAGCTGGCTGCAAACCCCAGCTCAGCCCCTGACATTTGGGAAGAGCATCCTGGTGAGGCTTTTTGTGGCCTTACTGGGGGCTTTTGGGTCATGATCCTGCTTTTCACAGAGTCAAAAGGGCTGCTTTGTTAATTTGGAGCAAGCTACCCAGGCAGAGCTTTGTTTGTGGGATTAATTTGGTTGTGCTGTACCCTTGCAATGTCCCAAAATGTCTCTCTTATTTCAGGAAGAGACCTGTTTTCTGCTGAGGATGACATTTTCCATGGTCCAAGGCCACGTGTGATTTCCCTGTGGTTCTATTCACAGCTCAGAGAGAGCATCACCTCTGGGAATCCTGGTGCCACAGGAATTGCTGATGGTCTGGAGAACACCAAAGGCTCCTGTGGATACCAGAAAACTCTGAGCTGGATTAGTTTGCATCTCTGTCTTTCCTCCCAGTGAGATGACAACTGATGGCACTGTGATGCCCACAGAGAAGGGGCTGAGAGGACTTTCTCTGACTGAGGTTGTGCTTGTAGGAGTTTATCTGGAGCATATGAAGGGTATCCTGCCTTTTGTCTGAGTGGAAAATAGGTTTCTCTGCTTTTTTTTCTTTTCCCATTTTGATCATTCCATCCATCCATCCATCCATCCATCCATCCATCCATCCATCCATCCATCCATCCATCCATCCATCCATCCATCCATCCATCCATCCATCCATCCATCCATCCATCCATCCATCCATCCATCCATCCATCCATCCACCCATCCATCCATCCATCCATCCATCCATCCATCCATCCATCCATCCATCCATCCATCCATCCATCCATCCATCCATCCATCCATCCATCCATCCATCCATCCATCCATCCATCCATCCATCCATCCATCCATCCATCCATCCATCCATCCATCCATCCATCCATCCATCCATCCATCCATCCATCCATCCATCCATCCATCCATCCATCCATCCATCCATCCATCCATCCATCCATCCATCCATCCATCCATCCATCCATCCATCCATCCATCCATCCATCCATCCATCCATCCATCCATCCATCCATCCATCCATCCATCCATCCATCCATCCATCCATCCATCCATCCATCCATCCATCCATCCATCCATCCATCCATNCAGGGCAGTTCTATTTCAGTGGCTGGTGAGGTGCTGCCTGTCTAAAGGGAGAGCTGGGATCTATCATTAACACACTCCTTGTTTTTCTGAAACTTTGCCTTTAATTACTGATAACTCTGCCAGACTCTACTCTTTCTCCCCCAGGCTGGCTGGCTGGCTGCCTGCCTCCAGGCTGAAATGTTTTTGGAAAATTTCAGCTAAAATAGTTCAGCATTTTGCAAGAATTAGATTAGAAGGGGGAAAAAAAAAAACCAACAACTGTTTTGCTCCAGTTGTGTGGGAAGCTTCCAGCTGTTTTCTGCAGCCATTTCATCCCTGGTGTGCATCTGAGGGGGCCCTGAAAGCCAGGGACAGGGAAGATCCTTGAATTCACTGAACCAGCTGAGCCTGCCAAGGATGTCCTTGAGCAGATCCCGTCCTTGTCTGGCAGCCACTCGCCTCTGCTGGCCATGAGCCTGCTGTGACTGCTCCTGGTAGAGCAAGGCTGCTCCTTCCTGCACTGCTCCATCAGGGGAAAGGGAGAAAGGGCTGTTGGAGGCTGCCCTGGAGCTCTTTAGCTCTCCCTGAAATCCCTTATCAGTCCCAGAGAAGTTTGTACTGTGTGCATTCTGCGGAACCAGTGCTTCCTCTCTCCCTAAAGATCAATTCAGCTGAGGCAAAACTGCCCTGGGGAGATGCCATGGGGCAGCCTGTGGAGCTGGAAGATTCAGCAGAGGACCTTCAAGGTGCTGAAGCTGCTCTGGAACAGCAGGTGGGATATCCCAGTGCAACACCTCTGCCCCACTACGCAATTCATCCAAGCCCTGGTGTCCTAATCCATGTCCTGTAGGGGCAGGCTGGGACTGTAACACTGTGCCAGGATGGGTGCAGACTCTGTGACCCTCACTGGAGCCTTGGGGGTCTTCATTTTTTCTCCTTTTTTACATCTTGTTCCTCATGCAAAGGGGATGTTGATGGATGAGAAAATTGACATGCCCCAGCCATGTGCACTCACAGCCAGACCCCTCCGTGCCCTGGGCTGATCCCAGGGTGGGCAGCAGGGAGGGGGATCCTGCCCCTGTGCCCTGCTCAGGTGAGGCCCCACCTGCAGAGCTGCCCCAGCCCTGGGGAATGACAGCAGAGGGACCTGGAGCTGCTGGAGAGAGCCCAGAGGAGGCCCCAGAGCTGCTCCAGGGCTGGAGCCAGGCTGGGAGAGCTGGGGGTGCTCACCTGGAGAAGAGAAGGCTCCAGGGAGAGCTCAGAGCCCCTGCCAGGGCCTGAGGGGGCTCCAGGAGAGCTGGAGAGGGACTGGGGACAAGGGATGGAGGGACAGGACACAGGGAATGGCTCCCCACTGCCAGAGGGCAGGGAGAGATGGGATATTGGGAAGGAATTGTTCCCTGTGAGGGTGAGGAGACCCTTGCACAGGGTGCCCAGAGAAGCTGTGGCTGCCCCTGGATCCCTGGCAGTGCCCAAGGCCAGGCTGGATGGGGCTTGGAGCAATCTGGGATGGTGGAAGCTGTCCTTGAGCATGGCAGGGGCTTGGAACAAGATGGGCTTTAAGGTCCTTCCAACCCAAACCATTCCATGATTGTGTGACCCCACCACACTCCTGTCCTTGCAGGGTGCCTTGGGCTGCACAGGGACCCTGGAGGACAAGGGGAAGGCTGGGACACACTGTGTCCACCCCTCCTGTCCTAGGACATCTCATGTGGCACTTCTGGGTTGTCCCCAAGTGTCTGTCCCTTCACCCTCCATCACGAGGGGCTCGTGCTCTGCAGGACGTGCAGGCAGCTGTGCAAACAACCCCATCTGGCCCTCAGCTTACCCTGAAAAATCAAAGGGAGTTTTGAGGCTGAGTCAAACAAAGTAAATAAACAGAAGAACCCCCTCCACTGAAAATGCAGACTGGAAAAAAAAAAAAAAAAAGAAGGAAATCTGACCCAAACTAAAAGAGTTATTTTGCTTTTGTTTCTAGCCCTAATTCTGTTTTGATTTAGTACTGCTGGTGTGAATAAGCTGTGGCAGATGTTGTCTTTTATTCATCTGTCGTGTATTTTTTTCTTTTATTTTCATCTAGCTAGAGAGATTTGCCAAATTCATGAGTTCTTCTGGCCACTTAAATCCACTTTTTTTCCAGTGGAAAAGGCAGAATGAGCCAGACCCCATTAGATGAAGGTGCAGTGGCTCACGTAGGGCCCTGGGGCAGGCACAGACTGTAGTCCTGTCTCAGCTTTGGCCTCCAGATGCTGCTCTGGAAGGGTGTGCACGTGCCTTTGTCCCTCTCTGTCCTACCAGCCCCTTGCAGAGGGTGACAGAGATTCTCTGTGAATCCAGCAGCTATCCCTGATGGCTCACCCCACCCCAGATCCTGCTGGCACTGCCAGGCTTTGCCACTCCTGCTCTGGATTCAGCCTATTTAGGTACTCCGTGGGGTGGCACAGGTCACAGAGCCCAGGGAGTGACCTCTCCCTCCTCTTTAGATGGTCTTAATCAAAGAAGGCTCAAGATAAGGGGGGAAGGGTGTTTTTCAGGCCCGTTTCTGTGGTGCAGGATAATAAATAATAACATATAATAATAATATATAATAAATACAGCTGGGCCTTGCTAATGCATAATAAAATCTGGGACAAACCACGGTCATTTCAGTTGTGCAGCTGACCTGCAAGGAAGGAAGGAAGAGGATTTGGCAACAAGAGTGAGCTCCTGGAGCCTTGGCCATGGCATTTGGCCTGACATTAATTAGGATTGGGCCTTCCTTTGGCAAAAGGAAAAAATCACCCTCCTTCCTCCAGCCCTGCTATCCCTGAGCTGTCCCATGGTGCTTCAGGCTTAGGAGGAGAAGTGAAATGATGGGAAATTTGGAAAAGAGTAGGATCATAAGATCAGAGAATCACAGAATGGTTTGGGTTGGAAGAGACCTCAAAGATCTCTTGTCCCACTCCCTGCCATGGGCAGTGACACCTCCCACTTGCCCAGGTTGCTCCCAGCCCTGTCCAGCCTGGCCTTGGACACTTCCAGGGATGCAGGGGCAGCCACAGCTCCTCTGGGCACCCTGTGCCAGGGCCTACCCACCCTCACCAGGAATATTTTCATCCTGATATCCAATCTAAATATCTCCTTTTTCAGTTTAAAACGGTTTCCCTTCTCCCATCACTGTCTGTCCATGTAAAAAGTCACTCTCCCTCTTTTTCATCAGCCCTCTTTAGGTACTAGAAGGTTCTAGAAGGTCTCTCTGTTGCTTTCATTTCTCCAGATCAAACAGCCCTGGAGTAGGACAACACAGACGAGCACAGAGGCTATGGCTGGTGTGAGACAATTTGGTGGAAAGGCAGAAACCAAAATGAAACCAGATCTGGAGAGGACCCTGCAGCACACCCAGCTGCCTCACAGCCAGGAATGTGGAGTGTGGGGCAAGGAGAGTGTGAGAAAAAGGCACCAGGTTTTTTTTTTTTTTTTTATATATATAACTCTGACAGAGAAAGAAACTGAGGCAAGGTGCCCTGACTTGCTGCGTGGCTTTTGCTGGGTATTGCAAGTCCTGCTTGGTCAGGGTGTTCTGGGGGAAAGCTCCCTTCCAGGGAGGGCTGGGGCTTTCTGCAGGGTTAGCAGGAACCCACAGGGATTCCAAGAAGCCCCACGTGCTCCAGCAAGAACAAGGTGAGCAGTTTCCCAGCTCGGGGAGGAACTGCACGAGGGAGACATTACATATTTTGCTTTCCAGGCTCTTTGTCTGGGAAAACCAACAAATTTTGGGGCAGTGGGAGCAGGTAGCAGAAGAAAACGACCCAGATGCATGGATGAGATTTTTCTGTCGTGAAACTGGATCAGAGTGTGCCCTCACAGCCCAAGTGTTTCTGGGCTCCTGTTCCACGCTTCTGGGTAAACAGGATGTTGATATAATTAGCTTTCCTGTCATCAAGCCTATAGTAGCTGTACAGTGGAAAAAACCCTCCTGGCAATGTTGGGCCATTTCACAATGGAAACATCCAGTGTCTGATTTCAGCTCCCTCCTTCCTTCTCCTTCCAGGCTGCAGGTGGGACATCTCAGAGGTCTCCTGCTCCATCTCTTTAACACTTTGCCTTCCTCCCCATCCCTGTTTGAGCCTGAGAGGTGGGAGAAAAGATGCTTGGAGCTTGGCACAAGGAAAAAAACGTTGGCTTGGAAGATGGTTTCTGAGAGGGTGGGTTTGGGCTGTGCATGGAGAGCAGCTCTGCCGTGTGAGGAGCTGCCTGCAGCCTCTGCTGCTGCTGGAGACAAGGTGGGACAGAGCAAACCTACAGTCCCATTGCCGTGGATTTATATGGGGATGATGGGAGCAAAGGGCCCTGCAAATAGCCCTGATCTGGAAAAGAAACAGTCTGTGTGTCCTAAAGGAAAGGCTGAGCTTTGAATCCTTCCCCCAGGCAGATGGGATGTAAACCACCCCAAACTTTTGGTGTGATGACAACTTCAAATGCAACAATAATCATTGAAATATGAAATTAACCAGCAAAACCAAACCAAAAAATCTCCTCCCACCTAAAGTGTTGCATTTTAGGAGGATGCAAAATGGGGTGTGTGCAGAACCTCAGCCCTTCTCCAACTCCCTGAGCTGGGAAAGGCAATGAACCCTCCTGAGATACATATCTATAAATTGTGTAATTTTGGGGGAAAGGAATACAAGTCTGTCCAAGCATTCCTGACTGCCTGAGGCAGTGGGCAGAGCCCTGTGAGGTTTACAGAGGAGTGGGTACGTGCCCATATCTTCCAAATTATGTCCTTGGCTTGTAGCTACACTTGGGTAGGAAAGGGACAAAACCAAGTGGAATGAAAGCTCCTAGGTGGCCCTGAAAGTCCCTTTGGGCCAGGAAGAAAAATCCTGGCCCTTGACATGAGACTGAGTGGAGGCTGGTTGGGTTTAAGCCCTGTAGGGCTTTATGTTCACAGCTATCATGGCATGGTGGGGAAGGAGTTATGTGAGCCAGGGTCGACCTGGATGTGGCACGAGGAGGGTGGGACCTTGGTGGGCTCTGGGGTCCCTCAGTTTCTGTGCAGACATTGGGTCTCAAGGGATTCACTGCCCTCAGACCTGCTCCAGGCCTCTCCCTGTTGGGACAAGCAGGATGGCATCTTGCCTAGGTAGGGATGTTGTGGCCCTGGGATTAACTTGTTCCTTCCTGGGCAACAACACCATTATGAGGGGAGCCACTGGGCTAAACTGGTGCAATTCTCAGCCTGCCTGTGCTCAGGGTCTTGCTGAAGCCCCTGCTGTGCCACCCTCCCCACTGCTGATGGAGAGTGCTGTGCAGTCCGTGCCCTCTGCTGGGGCACTCCCGGTATCCAGGGCCTGGCTCACCCCTGCTGTGGGGAGAGGCTGGAGCCAGGCTGAGGGACTGTGGGGGCTGTCCTGGCCTCACTTCACCCCCATCAGCACGATGGAAACAGCGTGGGCTGTGCTGCTGCTCTGCAGGATCCTGCCCAGGGCTCAGCCCTGCCCGCCCTCGAAACACGAGGAGCCGGTTGACCCTGACAACTCAGCGCTCTCCCTCTTTATTTTCCTCCCAGAAACATCCCTCAGGGTTTTCCCAAGCTAGAATAAAACCAGAGAGCCCTTGGATTACAAAACAGTGCCACAGCCACATCTTTCTCCGTGTTACTTTCCTACTCCCTGCCCTACAACTGCCCCCAGCACTGTCAGACCAGCTGGAGCCACTGGCACTAAAAACCCTCCTGGACCCAGCAGCCATCCATGGGCTCCCAGCCAGACAAGACACATGAGCTGGGCTCAGGAGCTGCAGGGCAGAAACAGCAGCCAAATTTTTGGAGGTTTGGGCTGGAGTGACCAGGAGGTCTCTGGAGTGACCTGGGTGTCTGCAGAGGTTTTGAAGCACAGCAGTGAGTGATCCAGCTGAGGGCAAACCTCATCATCCCACTCCAACACTGCCAGCAGGAGTTTCTGTCCTGGTGGGTCTTCCATCTTTCCTAGAGGTGAAAATCTTCTGGGAAAGCACCAGCTAGAAGCACTTCCTGAGTTGCTTCAGGTAAAATCTGGCCTTACCATCATCAGTGTGTCCTTCTGAAAACAGGAGAGGTGCTCCTGGGCACAGGAGCTCTCTCCTGAGGGCCAAATTCCTCATCCATTTGCCGGCCAAGCATCTTGCAGTGTTCCCTAAGGGAGGAAAGATTTGCTAAGGCCCACACCACCACTGGCTGCAACCAGAGAGGAGGGAGAACCTCGAAATGATACCTGTGAAAAATGGGAGGCAGGTGGAAGCAATCTTGTGACTGTAACAAAGTGCAAAGTCTGGGCTAGTTCAGCAGGTCTCAGTGGGGTGGTGACCCTAATCCGGCTGTCACCCTGGGTTTGCAACTCAGTCCAGACCAGCAGGGGAGTCTGTGGAGTCTCCTGCAGCAGGAGGCCAAATCCAGAGCCTGTCTGAAAATCCCTGCTGAAAAACCAGGATATTGCTGCTGGCCAAGCTGCAGCTGTCAGCAGGACCCGCAGCAGTTCATACCACGAGGTAATACTCATTGTTACCCCATTTAATTTGTTTTTCTTCCAAATAAAGTGGTGATGTGGTGGTCTGGAGGACATTTCCCCCCATCCCACCAGGAGCTGCCTTGAAGAGCTGTGAGTGCATCACCTCCAGAACATCCCAATCCAGAGGTTAATTCCATGTGGTAACAGGGCCGTTGAAGAAAACTCAAATTTCCTCAAAAGGAAATTTCCTCCTCCCCCCTGCATCACATCTATTGATTGTGGAAACCAGAGGCACCATGTGCTCTCATGGGATTCAGCCAGGTCTGCACATCTGGGGATGACTCCACGTGGAGAAGGGTGAAGAGATAAAATGTGGATCTGCACAAGGGGAGCAGCCTGTTGCTGGTGTCATGCTGGGTCTTGAATTACCTCCTCATATCTGAGAAGGAGTTATCCTGGCCAGGGGTCACCTGGGCCCTGAGCTCACACACTGCTTTTTTCCTTACAAGGTCTCTCATTGGTTTTCAAAGCCCCAAGGTCCCTGAGATATTTGTTTCATACAATCCCAGAATGGTTTGGGTTGGAAGGCACATAAAGACCATCCAATTCCAACTCCCTGCCATGGGCAGGGACACCTTCCACTAGTCTAGATTGCTCCAAACTCCATCCAGCCTGGCCTTGGACACCTCCAGGGATGGGGAGTGCACCTTAGAGCTCAAGAGAGGGCTTGGGCCAGGGGATGTGGAGCTGGGACTTGGCTCTGCCCCTTCCCAGTGCTGATGTCCCTGGAATGTGAAGTCACAACTCATTTCAATGCCCTGAACACTCCTGGGACAGCTCACACTGTCACAACACCGGCTTTGTGAAGCAGCAAGAGGGTTTTGCTCACTGTAAAGTCTCCACTGCTCTCTCCCACAAACCAAGGTCTCCTGAAGGAGCCCCTTGGCAGCAGTGTCACAGCCCATGGTCCTTCCTGCAGACATTGGAAGCTTCACATGGATGCTTGCATGGGAACTGACCTTTCCTAAAGCTGAATTTAGAATCTGTTTTTAGTGTAAATGCATAAAAAGAAGACAGCCTTTCTTCCTTGGGTGGGACTCTTTCCCTTCCAGCCACATGCCTTTGTGTGCCCATGGGTATTAATGCTCACAAAAGATAATGTCCCCAAAGCCATCGGCTGGCGTCAGAGCTGCATAATTTCCCTGCTGGCCTGCAATAAAAGCAGGCACTTCAGAAGGTAAAATGCCAGGATTTCTAAGTTCCTTAACTTCCAGTCACATTCCCCACTGATTAGATGATTTCCAGGGAGATGACACAGGTGTGTGGGCTGCTCTTCTGGGCTCAGGTGGCACCGCTTGCTTGAGGGTCCTGAACCCATCAATGAGCACTGTGCAAGCTCCAGAGTTGGAAGGGGATGATGCTGAAGGGAACCACCCCTAAAATATCTGAGATCAGCAGGAGAGATGAAGGAGAGTATTTGTAATATGTGAAAACAAGGTGTTTGAGCATTTCTGAGGGTTCCTGATGGGCTTTTTGGAGCTTGTGTCACATTTATGGCTCAGTCACCTTTGCTGAGCTGTTCTGCTCAAATGGCTGGATGGAAAAATGTAATCCCAGCTGTAATCCACCAGGAAAGAGCTCCACAACGTGCCCACCTGCAGGTGTCTCTGCCTTCAGAGACATCCTTGGTGTCAGGGCACTGAGGGCATGAATAAGCCTTAATGGCCAGGACCAGCTTCACCTGCAGCCTCCACCCCACCATGGCCCCTTTTTTTTTTTTTTTTGTCGGCCTGGGACAGTTACAACTGCTTAGGAAATTGCTTAGCAAGGGTATGGGTCTTGTCCATTAGCTGGTGGGGTGTTGGTTTTGGTTTTTTTTTTTTTTTTTTTGTGTATGTGCTGTCTTGAGACTTTGTTTTCAGATCTCTTGGGTGCCTTTCAGCCTTGACTGAAGTACAGTAGCCTTCACAGCCCCCTGGTCCTTGTTTGCTGGCCACAACCAGCTCTGTGCTAGCATCTCTGAGCATCTATGTGCAGGAGGCAGGTGTGGGGTGTGGGCTGTGGAGCCCATGGCCAGGGGTACCAGCATGCTGGCTTTGGGTGTCCCAAGGTAGGTGAGGATATAATGGGAGGTGAATGCACTGCCTTCTGGAACTAGATGACTTTTAAGGTCCCTTCCAACCCAAACCATTCCATGGTTCTCTGTTGCTCCTGGGGCTGAGCCTCAGGCTCCCAACCCCTCTGCCCTGGTTGTGCCGAGACCTTGCATCAAGATCCTGAAAAGGTGTTTTCTTCTCCAGCATCCCAAGTGTTGTAACATCCAGCAGCTCGCTCTGTGAGTGACAGCTGTGTGGGCCTGTGTCCCAAAATGAGTGAGGAGCCAAGGGAGGCTGGCCAGAAAACTGTCTCTGTGCTCTCCAGGGTGGGATCACAAGCGCTGTAACTTGGCAAAGTGCCACCCAGAGCTGAACCAGGGCCATGCTCCTGTCACCAGCTGGCTCTTGCACAGCTGGCAGGTGCCCCTGGGCTTTCCCAGGCTGGTTTTGGTTCAGGATTTGTAATGTGAGCCTGCACTGCTAAATTTTGCCTGCTCTGGGGTCGAGTTCCTGAGAGGGGCACATGGCTCAGCCTGGAGCTGCTGGGTATGAGCACTGAGGAGTCAGAGCTTTGCAGTGGGGCAGCCAGCAAATCCCAGGGACTGAGGGCAACAGGATTGGTGTCTCTTAGGATGGCTGACAGCCTTGCCCTAATGTTCCTTGAGCTTTGTCAGACTTGGGGCTGTGGTCACCTCCCTGTGGAGCTTCTTCCAGTGCCCCAAGCACCTCTGGGTGAATAACCTGTTCCTGATATCCAGCCAAATCTCCCTGACACAGCTTCACACTGTTCCCTCAGGCCGTGCCCCTGGTCGCAGAGATCAGTGCCTGCCCCTCTGCTTCTCCTTGTTGTGGAGGGGTTTGATAGTTGGTTTGTAAGCTAAATGAAGTTAGTAGAAGAAATAGTAATTGATAAATTTAGAGTGTAGTAGTAGGAAGAAGATAAGGTTGTTAGTATGGAAATTGATTGAAAAAGATCTATGAAGGATTTTTGTAGTTAGGTTATGTCTATAAGTAAATGTGTATATGTGTTAAGTTTTTGTAAAATTAGGTATATTGTTAATTTTTTATTATTAAATAGAATAAGTTATTATTAATTATTTATATTTGTTTTATTAATATATATAAATTATATAATATATAGAATAAGAAATATTATTTTAAGTGTAGATGTGTATATATATATATCACATCCAAACCAACAATAACACCTTGTGAGGAAGCTGAAAATCACAGTGAGATTTCACCCCAATCTCCTTTTCTCCAGGCTGGATAAGCCAAGTGCCCTCAGCCACTCCTCATATGGCCCTTCCAGACCCTTCAGGGTCTTTATGGCCCTCCTTTGGATGCTCCTTAATATCTGTATAACTTTATATATTTCTATATTCATATCCTGCCTTTCAAGCCTGTATAAGCCATCCCAGATCCCCCCTCTCACCCTTCTAACACCACTGAGAGTGCTGTCCTTCACACACACCTCCTCTCCTATATCAGGTGACTTAGTGTCACAGTAGGAGAGGATGCTGCAGAACTTGCATCCAACATGCAGTGGCTTAAAGAGGGAAAGCAGCTGTCCTTACCTTAATGTCCCATCCCTCACATGTGACACCGTCCCTCAAATTCCTTGGAAACCCACAGACCCTGACTTCCTATGACATAGTTCAGATTTAGTCCTAGAGCTGATGTGTCCCAGCAAGGTCTTGCAGGGACAAGTGTGTGAACTTGTGTGCTTGAGCACACAGGATGAGGAGGGGAATTTCACCAAATCAAGGCATCTCTCACAATTTTCAAGTCAGCATCTTTGTTTTACCTCAATGTGGGTTTTTGTTTTTCCTCTGTGTGAGTGCTCTGACAAAGCTGAAACAAACCTACAGGAGGGAATGTATTTCATAGAGTCACAGAATGGTTTGGGTAGGAAGGGACCTTAAAGACCATTTTGTTCCACCCCCCCTGCCATGGCAGAGACACCTTCCACTAAACCAGGTTGCTCCAAGCCTTGTCCAACCTGGCCTTGATTTATTGTGGAAATAAACTATAAATAATCAATTTTAATACCTCAAAATCTTCAGAAATACCTTCAGCAGTGAGTTCCAGAGATTAACAACTGGTCGTAAGTAAAACCTTTTCTTTAGTTTCTAAACTGAAGGGGATTTTTTTCCCAGTTGCCTACTGGGACAAATTTGGAGGGACATCTGATGTGTGTGTCTTCCTTTTCTCACTGGTCTGGAGAAGCTGGCTGTTCTCTGGCCAGCAGGAACAGGGAAGGGGTTCTTCCTCTGTGCTTGGCACTGGTGAGGCCACACCTTGAGTGGTGTTGCCAGTTCTGGACCCCTCAGTTTTGGAAGGAAGTTGAGATCCTGGAGCATGTCCAGAGGAGGCAACGAGGTTGGTGAGGGGCTGGGAACACAAACCCTGTGAGGAACCACTGAGGGAGCTGGGGGTGTTCAGCCTGGAGAAAAGGAGACTCAGGGGTGCCCTCAGCACTCTCCACAGCTCCCTGCAGGGTGGCTGTGCTCAGCTGGGACTGGGCTCTTTCTGCAGGAACTGACACAACCAGGGGACACAGTCTTAGGCTGCACCAGGGGAAATGTAGGTTGGATATTAGGAAAAAGTTTTTTTACAGAAAGAGTGATAAAATACTGGAATGGCTGCCCGGGGAGGTGCTGGAGTCACCATCCCTGGATGTGGCACTGGGTGCCAGGGTTTAGGTGAGGAGTTGGGCACGGCTTGGACTCGATCTTGAAGGTCTCTTCCCACCTGGGGATTCTGTGTCTGAAACCACGTTTTGGAACCTCTTGGTTTGCTGGGAGCCAATTTTGCCCAATATCCAATCTAAACCTGCCCTGGCCCAGCCTGAGGCCGTTCCCTCTCCTCCTGTCCCTGTTCCCTGGAGCACAGCCCGACCCCCCCGGCTGTCCCCTCCTGGCAGGGACTTGTGCAGAGCCACAATGTTCCCCCTGAGACTCTTTTGCTCCAGGCTGAGCCCCTTCCCAGCTCCTTCAGCTGCTCCAGACCTTTCCCCAGCTCTGTTCCCTTCCCTGGACACACTCCAGGCTCCCAATGTGATCTTCATGTTCTCAGCTGGTGATCATCTTTCTGTGCCCTGGAGCATGAGGGCTGTGAGATGCTGCAGCTGCCTCAGAGCTGGAGTGACAGCAGATGCTGCTTGTGGAGACACCAAAATATTTAATCCTTTGTTGGAAGTGATCATCTTCAGTGGTGTTATTGCAAAGGTGGAGATCAAAGGAACAACAATAAATGTGTCAAAACAAAACCAGACACGAAAGGAAGCAGCTTGCAGAGGATAATTAGCAAACAAAGCATAGAGATCTTCTAATCTCTGGAAATTCCCTGTACTGTAAAACATCACCAGGTGGAAGCCAGGGGCCATCAAATTGCTCACAGCAGCTCTGCTCCCTTCCCTTGGGCAAGAAATGGGCTCCCTGCTCCTGCAGGCCAGGAAAAGCAGTGCTGGGGTTTGGAATGTGCCTTCTGAGGTTTTTACTTTAGCAGTCCTAACATATTATTGATTTTTATTTTTCCTTATTGATTCCCTTTGTGTGAGCTTTGTATTTCCTTGCCAGGCTGCAGGAGGCACTGGGCCCTCCTTGCTGGCAGTGCCTTATCCCACACTGGATCAATCGTGTCCTGCTGCCTCACCTGCCTGTTTAATCCCCCCATTATTTCCTCTGGATGAGGAGTGCTGGCAGCACTTTCACACATGTTTTGTATTGGGTGTGGAGCAAGACTGTCCCAACAGTGCCCACACCTGCATGTGGGGCTTTAATTCCAGAATATCCTTCTGCCCACAGCAGATCCTGCTAAAATCACTTTTCTCTGGGATTCAGATTGGGATTTAACTGCTGCCCTCTTGGATGGACACCTTTCCTGGACTGGAAGGAAGTAGAAAGACAG
The DNA here is from genome assembly GCA_013400175.1 of Phainopepla nitens. NCBI lineage: Eukaryota > Metazoa > Chordata > Aves > Passeriformes > Bombycillidae > Phainopepla > Phainopepla nitens. The sequence goes on from VXBQ01015473.1 coordinate 124,345, forward strand.
GGAATACTAAATTAGCAAATTTTCTTTCCTTTTAGGGGTAAATTGAGGTATTTGGCGGCTTTAGGGGATTTTTTTTCTTGCCTGTGGGATTCTTCTTAGCCATGATGAAGAGGGACTCTAAAGTGATTACAGGAACAGTAGATTTTGGGGCTTGATCTGTCCCTTTGTGTCCTGAGCAAGGGATCCAAGGAAGAAAATCTTAGTGTCCTCAATCAGTGCATGTTCCATCTCTGTTTTGCCCATTTCAATGTTTTGTTCCCTTTTCCAAGGGATGTGGCTGTTTTTTCAGGCACCTGTGGTAGCAGGGGACTGAACTGGGCTGCTTGTTTCAAGTAGCACAAATGAGTTAAACAAAAAACCAGCCTGTGGGATAAACAGGCCCTATCTGCCTCCACAGGCTTGTTTGGGATGGGAACTGCTCCTTGCAGAGGAAATCTGGATCATGCCATAGCAAAGTCTAAAGGGAGCATGGATGGAAATGGTTTCCACATCGAGGTCTCTCCAACTGTTTGAGCTCTGGCACGATCCAAGAGATCTGCATGGGGCACCTGAGATCTGTCCTGCACTGGGGGTTCATTCCTACCCCAGCTAGTCTGAAAACTCCATTAAAACGTGGGATGTTGGCCACCTGGGGGCTTTTCAGAGCCAGCTCCTCCTGCCTCCCTCCCTGTCTCGGTGTAGATACCTCTACAGCTCAGAGTGGTGAGGATTCACAAGAGATGATCCAGCTGGTGATCCAAACCTGGCTGTTTTCAGGGTGGGTCACACCTCCCTGATCCCACGCTGGAAACGTGAGGATGGGCTCTGGGACCTGTGCACTGGGTGTTTGATCCCCTCCTCTCCAGGGAAGGGCTGCCTGTGCTTTCCTGGGGAGCTGGGGCTTTGTTGCTGCCTGTCCCAAGGCTGAGCCCTTTGGGATGGTTCTTCACAGCTCTTTTCCCCTGTGGTTCACCCTGCACTGCTGGGAGTCCCCTGACCCAGCCTGTAGGTCCCATTTAAGCATGGTGAAGCCACCACAGACTCAGGAGGGGTTAGAAATCAGGTTAGAAATTAGAATGATTTTTTTTTCTGCTAGAAAAACAGGAGGTAGTGATGAACAGCTGAGGCTCTTCCCTCTGCAGCTCTGCTGCCTCAGCTGCAGGTGGATCTTGGCCATGGAGTTTATTTTGCTCAAGCAAGTTTTGTATATGCCTCGGGAGGAGGCATCAGGGCCTGAGCAGGAGGGTTTGGTGGCCCAGGTCTCTGTCACAGCAGATCTCTCTTACTCCATTAGGTAGTGATTTAGGGGCAGGGATGCTCATAAATGTCCTGCAAGCAAATGTTAGTTAATGCTCCAGGGAATGTGAGAGCTGGTTGGAGGCAAGGCTCATTTCTCTACAGTGACTGGAAGTGACAGTGCTCACCACAGCATCCTTTTCATGACAATAAAGCTCTGACTTCGAGCAATGAAACCAAGAACATTTGTAGGTGAAGACTGTCCTTAAGTTGCCTCTCAAGGACCTCTCTGGCTGCAGGTGTCAGGGAAGTACAGGATGTTTTGTGTATGCTTGGCACACTCTGTTTCACACAAAGGAAAGGGCTGTGAGAGGCCTGGAGCAGAACCAAGGCCTGTTTGCTCTTCACCTCTTGTGAAGGAATTGTTCCCTGTGAGGGTGGGGAGGCCCTGGCACAGGGTGCCCAGAGCAGCTGTGGCTGTCCCTGGATCCCTGGAAGAGTCCCAGGCCAGGCTGGACAGGGCTGGGAGCACTCTGGGATAGTGGAAGGTGTCCTTGGATGGCAGGGGGTGGAATGGGATGAGTTTTAAGGTCCCTTCCAGCCCAAACCATTCTGATTCTGTGATCCTTACCTGAGCTCTTCCACCAAGCCTATCCCTGTGTAAGCCAGACCTTGTTGCTGACTGTCCACTCTTCTTCTCCTGATTATGGATGTTAAGAGCCTGGCTTTGGAAAGCAAAGCTTCCTGCTGGGAGCACAGCCTGGTGACCAAGGGCAGCCAACACAAACACCTGGCAAGCTTCCCTGGCCAAGTTTCACACCTAGAATAAATCAAAATACCTTCCTTCCTGCTCAGGCAGCTCCCAAGGAGCTGTTTGCTCCTGCCACACACACTCCGTTCTTTCCAGGAGAAAACTTACTTCCTCAGGAAAGTTTGCACCATGAAACTTTTTATTTTAGACTGGCCCCCTTGACTGTGGTTCTGCCACAGAGCTGGGAGCAGGGAGGGCTGGTCCCTCTCCTGTGCTGACTCAGCCTGGGAGCTCTGGGCATCTGTCATTAATTAGGGCTCCCCAGTGAAAAAATATGGAAAAACCTCACAGACAGGTCATGGTGAGGAGAAATATCCTCCTCACCCCCCTCACTGATGGAGTTTCTTTGGGTTTATGGAGAACTGGTGTTTGGTCATTGCCCAAAAATTTGGAGTTGGGTGGGAATGACCAGGTCCCCTCAGCCTGTCTTCCCTTCTGGTTTCCTCTGCCCAAGCTTGCTGGTTGCAGAGGGGCAGAGTTGTCCTGATATGCTGAGGTAGATGGCCCTTGATTTGTTTGGGTTTTTCCCTTTAAAGAACCATTTTTTGGAGGAGAGGGTGAGAACTGTGGTCAGGAATTTAGATTTTGGAACGAATCCATCAGGAAATAACCCTCTGTGCTCCACTGGAGGAAAATCACAGCATCTGCAAGACAACAGGTGCCTCACCAATGCCTCCACCATCCCCCTGGCTTCTCTCGATGATCCCCATCCCACCCAGCTCATTCCAGCTGCTGAATGGTGAGTGCCAAGGGCTGTTTGATGTGACCTGAGATGTCCTGGCTGTTCCCTGGCTCCAGAGGACACTCTGTAGGTGCTCAGGTGTCTCAGATGCCCATGAACCTGTGAAGATGGAAAAGGTCTGGTAGGACTTTTTATGTGGGAAAGAAAAGGGGAAAAAAACCAGTAGGTCCATCAATCCAGTGTGACACAGAGGGGTGGGAGGAATCAATGTGTTCATCCAGAAGTGATTTCTCAAAGGAATTTCTGGCTGCAGTTTAGGGAGGATTCATCCTGCACCAGCACTGTGTCTGTGCATTTTGCATTGCTGGGGAGGATTCCATGTGCTGGTGGTATAGCACCAGGGATCCCCTGGCTCAGCTTTCCATCATGAAAAATGGTGATTTCCCAAAAGTGCCCTCATAAACATTTCCAGGCAGCAACCTCTTTGTCAGCCCAGTCAGACTTCAAAGAAGGAGCAAGACACAGCTGATGCAAGGAAATTTCAATTTTTTTGACCAACTCTGCACTTGGACAAGAAGCATCCTATTGTGTTCCTTTGGAAGAGGGGTAACTGTGCTTCTCCAGGAGCAGAGGGACAGCATCCTGCTGCATTTGCAGCATTTTCACATCCGCAGGTGAAAGTTGACACAAGGCTGCCCTGTGATGTGATAGGGGAGGAGGAGGATTTTTATCCTGCTTCTTCTTTTGCCAAGTCTTTCTCCTGAATGACCTGATGACATAAAATCTTTAATTTGGAATTAGCTTAAGAGCTGCTTTTGTCTTCCCTCTGCTCCAAGGGGAGGGAGGCAGCAATTCCATAGGAAATCTCTTTTAGGATCACTTTCCTGTCAACAGCAACAGCAGAAAGCGCTGAGGAGGAATATGTTTTTTTGTTGGCTTTTTTTTTCAATCTGGCAATTTTTTCTCCATTTTAGAACAAAGTATTCTTTGCCTTAGCTATTAGCTCAAGTGATTAACTTATTGTCAGTGATTTATGACTCCTCTTAAGATATTCCCAGGGTTATTGGACTGACATCATCAAATTGCTCCACTTAAGAGCAGGCAGAGCCAGCAGAGGAGCCTCCTGAGGAGCTGCTACTGTTCCAGGCAGGGTTTGCTGGGATGCCAACGCTCTGAAATGCAGAGGCTGAGTTTTCTCACCCATGGTCTAAGCTCTGGTGGCGGAGCATGAACTTGTGCTCCAACAATTTTAGATGCCTCCAGGAGCTGACCGGCCTCAGAGAGAAATGTGAAGGCTATGAGAGAAAAGTGAAGCAGCCTAAAATTGGCTCCTCCTCACGCTCCTGATAAGGGGCTCTTTAGTTGCTGTGTAAAGCAGAACTTGCTTTTCACTTATCATTCCAAATCTCTCCGTTCCTCTGGGTCTTCTGGCCTGTCCAGGATCATGAATCTCTCCTGTAGAGACATCTCCACCCTGCAGCTGTGGGACACATCCCTCTTCCACCTCTGCAGCTCTTCCTCTGATCTCAGCTCCTGTGCTCCCAGATCAGCCATTCCTCCTTTTCTGGCGGGCAAGTCCTACTTCCTCCCTGTTCCTTAGTGGCCACAGCCTGCAGGCAGGAGAAGATGCTGGGAAAAGCTGTTGAGGGCTATGCAGAGTCTTGGGAAGATGGATTCAAGCTCGTGTTGAGCACAGCTCTACTCTACAAACCCAGAGCTGCTCGGCTGCGGTGGCACAGCCCAGCCCTAAAGCAGGATGTCAGATATTTTCTTTTTAGGGTGGACACCCTTGTCAAAACAAACCTTCTGAGATAAACCCTGCTGCCATTCACCCCTGGGTCACTGCTTCACACAGCCTGAGGTTTTAGGGTCCAACCTGGCCGTGGGTGTGAGATGACCCCAACACGGGCGGGTCCAGCAGCTGTGGGGTGATGGTTCCTCCATGTGCCTGGTGGGTGGACACCTCCCTTGCACCTCCACTCCATCCTCAGGGCTGCCAGGGAGCTGCTGGCATTGCTGCCAGTCCCTGAGGGAGAATTAAGGGGTGACTGGGTGACAGCCTGTTCCTCTGAGCTGTCCTTGCCACAGCTGGACCCTCCTGACATCCCCTCCCTCCCTGTTAAACACATCTTGAAGCAGCCGTGCCTCTGTGCAGCTCCATCCTCGTGGCAGAACCTGGGGGACACTTTTTCATTTATCACTGATCCGTTCCAGCCACCTGGTGCCTCGGTTTCTCCATGTGTGATTTGGAGGTGGAGGTTGTCACCCCTCTGATCCTCAGCCTCCTGCTGTGTCACACACCCTGCCAAGCACATCAGGGGGCTTGGGTTTCCCTGGGGACAAGTGGCTGGAGGATTGTCACCACTAGGACAGTGGTGGCTCCTCCTGGGATAGACAATAAGCCAGCAGCTCATTTTTCTCACCTTTCTGCTGCCAGTCCCCTGTGTTTGCCAGCTCAGAAGGTGTCTGGCATCTCCCAGTCTCCAAGGGCCAGGAATGCAAATGCCAGGTTGATAAAATGCCTTGATTCAGGAGATGCCATGGAGATTTACACTCCAACAGAGTCTGAAGGCAGAGTGTGCAGTGTTTAATGCAACACCCCCAAAATAAACCAGGAAAAGGCTCTTCTGATACTCCCTGCCCAGGATTTCTGCTCATCTGATCTGGGAATGGCCCCAGTGAGGGTCGTGAACGCAGAGACACTGAGGGAGATGCCAGAGGATCTTCCTGCACTCAGTGATGCAGTGAAGGCTTTTGTTTGGTCTTGGGTAGGCCTGACATTTTTTTCTTTAAAAATACCCCCAAAGGATAGAAGACAAACCAAAAAATATGGAGTTGATCTGGGGTCACATGGGTAGTGGAAGTGCCCTGGGCTCTGCTGGCCTCCAGCTGTGGTGGGTCCCCTCCAGGACCTGGGACATCTGCAGCTGTCTCAGGTGTCACCGAGCATTTTGTGTGTCACCGGGGAGCCAGCTGCTCACCCCATCAAGGATAACGACTGTGCTCTGCCCAAAATCCATCCCACCGCCTCCCCATCGCTGAGAACGCCGTTCGGCTCGGGCTGGAAGCAGCAGCAGCAGCAGCAGCAGCAGAGGGAGCTGGTCGGCCGGTGGATGCTGGAAAATGATGCTCAGGAGGTGCTCTGGTTTCGCTGAGAGCCCTGCAGGGGCTGGGCAGGAGCCGGCCGGCAATCACTGCGCCCTGCCGCCGAGGTGACCGGGAAAAGGACCTTGTGTCGCCGCCAGGCAGCCCCGGAGGCGGAGGCGGGGTGGCGGAGCCGGGGCCGGAGCTGCTGGAAGGCGGCAGATGCCGGGCTGAGCTCCACGGAACAAGAAGTGCGTCAGCACAGCCCGGGCTGGGTAAATAACCCCGGCCCGGCTGCTCCTCAAGGGCAGCGCTGCCGCCGGGAGGGATAAATCCCACCGCTCCAAACCGGCTGGGCTTCCCAGAAAGTGGGATTTTGTCTCTGCCGCAAGAGAGGGTTGCCTAACCTCCCCTAGAGGGGATTTTTATTTTTTCTACTTCGTTTGAAAAAGCATTTAAGTTAAAGATGTCTCCTTTTCAAATAAAATCTTTTCCCCTCGGGAAGCAGATTTTGGCAGGAATTTTCCTGTCGCTGAAGCTTGCTTTGATTTTATTTCTATTGTGTTTTTGGGATTTTATTTACTTATTTATTTAATAATCACTTATTTTAAATTACAGAGTGGAAGGCTGGCTCCACAATTTAGAAAAATGTTCATTCAGGGAAAAAAAACAATCAGTCCCCTGGTTCTGCTGTAAATTGGAGTGATCTTGGTAACTTCATAACACATCAATAATTAATAGTCTATTAAAGTTTAGGTCCTTAAATGAATGACAATTTGGCCGAGGGACTGATGTGCTGTCACAGCCTGTCCTGTGATGTTCCCCCACCTCCTCCATCTCCCTGCAGTTTGGCAAAGAGGCTCCCAGGGTGGAATTTTCTTGGCTGATGGAAATCTGTGATGAGCTCCTGCCTGCTCTGTATTTCCCGCACAACTTTCACAATTCCTGCACTTTCAGGGAGAACTTCTTGCCTGCTTAAACTTGACTCCCTTTTTGGGCTTTAAATATTGAGAGCAGATCAATATCTCATGAACCTCCTCGCTGAAGATAAGTGTGATTTGCTGGGAGCTGTATCCCCCTCTTCCCCCTCTCCTCTCCTTATTCCCACTACAAGCTCATTAAGTCTGCCACAGGCTGAGATCCATCAAAGGCTATAACTGCTGTGGATGTTTCCTGAAGTGTCTCATTCAGAGCATGATGAGGTTTGAGTGCTTCTCCTAATGCAGGCACAATCCAGCGTCACTGGTGTGCTCTTAACTAATAAACCTTCAGCTGCAGCCCAGAATAGCAAACTCTGTAATCATGGAAAATTGCTTTCTGATGGGTGAAAATGCACGAGCTTGGGGTGGAGATCTGCTTCCCTCCCCCCTTCTCCCCCTTTCTTCAGGCACTGAGTAGGAAGATGGGGAGGGGAAAGGGAGGCAGGAGCATCCATCCTCCCCCTCACTGTCATGCTGGCTCATTGCAAATTGAGATTTTAGGAGGAATGAGAAGGGGACCTCTCCAGGTCACTGTGAAAGCTTCCCCAGTCTGGGCTTCATCCACACTGCTGAGCCTTCCATGGTGGTGCCAAGTTCATTTTTCCCTGGGAAAAGGGGAATGCTCAGAAATCCTGAGGAGAGGAAACCTGCACCAGGGAAGGGATGCTCTGGGAGCCTGGTGGGGTTCATCCATGGTGTCTGAAGCATCTGTGCTTCACCAGGGAGCCCCAGAGACACCTGGGAGAGCTTGAGCTCATCCCAGCCAGAGACATCCCTCAGGATAACACCAGACCTCGGCCAGAGAGGGGGGAAGAGCTTTTCTGGTGGGTGGGAAATACTCCAGTGCCTCCAGCTGGAAGAGTGGTCTGCAAGAGGCAGTGAGGGAAGGAGCTGCAGAGAAATCCCTTGGGGGCACACCTGGGCTTGCAGGTGTCAAATGTGGCTCAGCAGGTGACGAAATGCCAAGGGTCTAAGGGCAAGAAAGGTCTCCTCTCACTGCCAGGGCGAGAACATCCCCCTCCATGTCCTTCTTGGGGGGTTTAGTCAGCAGGATGAGTGATGTGAGGCACTGCAGGGAGCTCCTGTCAGCAGGACACCGAGCCCTCTCCAGGGAGAATTCCAGAGGATTCCAGGAGCACGGTGGGGCCATTCCCTCACGTGCAGAGCAGGAGGCACTCCCTGGAAAGGGACAGGGTTATCCTGATGTCAGCCTGTGGAGCGAGGGCTGGGATGTTCCCTCGCTGGAGCCTGGCCTGGCTGAGGTTGAGTTTCCTGGAAGGATAATGTCCCTGGAGACATCTGATGCACTGTGGTGCAGTGACAGCCTCAGAGGAATGATAAACACAGCACATTCAACACAGGCACGTGGCACTGGGGGAGGATGCCCAGCAGCCACAACTCACGTCTTTGCAGCCCCAAAGTTCAACTCAAACTTCAAATCCAGTGGGGGAAAAAAGAACCTCAAGCTTTAGATCCACATTTCCCTCTGTGAGGTTTGGCCTTAATTAGGGTTTCTGTGTTCCTTCTGAATTATTCATGAATAATTATTTTTCTTCAGGCAGACTGGTTTTGGTTATCCTGCTTCACCTCAGCTGGCTCATCCAATTAATTGACACCTATGAGAATATGAGGCACAAAAATCCCTCCAAGCCCTTTCAAGAACTTCATATCTAAATTCAAAGACTATTCAAGAACTGAGGCTCTGGCTACTAAATATTAATACTCATAAAGTAATATTTATCCTTATCCTCTTCCACTCCACCCCTTTCTTTCCTTTATGCTTCTCCTTCAGTAAATCAAGATGAGACCATCAATCAGCATCACCAAAAACCTTCTTGGAGTGCCCTTCTATGTAGCTTAGCTGGAATAAGTTGTTGTTTGTGTATCTAAGCACCTGATGAGCTTTACTGCAGAAATGAAGGTGTTCTCCCAGTTGCTTTCTGGCTGAAAGGAGGAAAGGATGGTCTGGAGCACATGTACCAAGAACGGGAGCAGAGGGGCTCAGCCAAAATCACACACTCTCCACAGGGACCGTGACTGGGATCATGGGATCATGCAATTTCCAGAGCTGGAAGGGACCCACAAGGATAACTGAGTCCAACTCCTGGCCCTGCACAGGCGAATCCCAGCAATCCCACTCTGTGCCTGAGAGCGTTGTCCAAATGCTTTTTAAATCTTTCAGGCTTGAGGCTGTGTCCATTCCCTGGGGAGCTTATTCAGTGCCCAATCGCCCTCTGGGTGGGGAACCTTTTCCTAATATCCCCCTAACCCTTCCCTGAAACATCTCCAGCTGTTCCTTGAGTCCTGCCACTGGTCACCAGAGAGCTCCAAGCCAGGAGGTCACCACTGGACCTCAAGGTTCTGGTGGCTGTGCATGGCTGAGCGTTGTCCCCATTTTGTGTGTGCCTTGTGCCACTGAGTGGTGGCCATGGATGCACTCAGAAGACAGCGGGGGATGGCTGGCAGAGCCAGCACCAGGCCATCCATGGCTTCCCCTGGTGCTGGTCCACCAAGGAGATGAGTTTTGATGGCATGACAGCATTTCCAGACCCTGTGCTGTGTCTTCCTTCCAAGGCAGAGCCATCGAGCCTGGAGAGCTGTGATGTGTGGGAAACAGCAGTAGCTCCGAGGATGAGTGGATGAGGTGTCAGGTTAAGGTCAGGGCTAGCTGGGAAGGAGTGTTTCTTTCCCACCATGGCTGCTGAGATGCTTGGGGGAATTGAAGAGGACACAGAAGCTGTGGGATGACGCGATGCTCTGAGGGCAGAGATCCTGGACAAGGGGAAAATCTCCAGTGGCTACAACTCCACCCACACTCTGCCTCTCTTCCTCTTGCTGTGTTTGGGCTGGAAAAAACCTTTGAGTGCCAGAGGACCCTCTCAGCACTCTGCCAAGATTGGGGAGGGTCTGGGCCAGGACAGCAGCTGCATCATGGGGCCATTCCCACAGCGATGATATCCTGCACGGGAAGGTGTTTGTGTCCTGGAGGGGGTTCCTTGGGTCTCCAAGCTGAATGACAGCCCTGGCCAGGACCAGCAGGAGCTCCCTCTGCAAGAGCTCTAGCTGCTTCAGCCCTCTGAGCAGCTAAAGAGTAAACAACAAAATGAAATAGGCACAAACAAGCACAGAGATCAGAATTCAAGGCTCTTCGGCGCTTCTGGCCTGGGATTTGCAACAAAAGATTTTCTCAGCTGGCTTTGAAAAGGGAACCCACACAAGCTCAGCCCAAACACAGGGCTGCTACTCATTCGAGCCCTCTGAATGTTCCCTCAGCTCCTGGGTTCCTTGGGCTGTGCCAAGAGCACAAACACTGAGGCCACTGGCCGTAGGTGGGCAGGAAACGTCAGCAGCACAGCAAAGCATTTCCCAGAGCGGGGTAATCAGGGCACATCCCAACACTCTCATCCCGTTTCTTGCTGTGGAAAATGGGGAGAAGTGGTTGGGAGGACACCCTGGAGACTGCTTGGTTTCCTCCTCTCATTGCTGTTAGGGCTTTGGCTCGGTTTGCAGGGCAAAGCCAAGCTGTTCATCCTTGTTCCGTTCCAGCAGGAGCGGGGCCAGCACTGAAACCTTTCACCTGGGCCATCACACACGGGCTGGGGGCTTGGCCAAAGCAGCTCCAGAGCTCAGCTGTTTGGAAACTGCCTGCTGCTGTATGTGCTGTCTTCATCTGCCAGGGAGCATGGCTTCTTAGGAGGAAGGCATGGCACTGGGATCCTCTCCTTGGGATGCACAGCTTGGCTGTGCCTCAGTTCCCTTCCAGCCTCAGTTGCTGCCTCACTGGGCTGCTGCACATTTCATGAACTGATGCAGTGGAGGAAACTCTGAAATTAGGCTCAGCCTAATGCTGAGTGCTAGTGCTGATGTGCTCCAAAACCAGGTGAGGTTTTCAGCTCCCCTGCATGCCCTGGGGAAGTTGTGCTGCCTGGGTTCCCCCCAGGGATGAAGCTATGGAGTGCTGTCCCCTGGATGGTCTTGGGCCATGGCAGAAAAAGAAATGGGATTTTATGCATTGCTTGTGTTTTCTGTTCTGCTCAGAAGATTTTGGCCCATCTCCATGTTTTGTGGCCACCTCCAGGAACTCCTGGATGCAGAAACCCTTCCTGGATGCTTTGATATTTAGCCCAAGGAGGACACAGCTTGTCCTCAGGGCAAGGTCAAGGAGAAAGTGTCAGGCTGTCATCCTGTGCTCCTCCTTTTGCTTGTCCCTGGAGCCTCTGTGCTTTCCCTTTTGTTATGGAACAGGGGTTACAACACTCCTTTTGCCCTCCTGAAAACCTGTGATCTTCTCAGAGGAGTGTTGCCACATAGGGAAGGAATCATCCACAGTGGTATTTCTCTGAGGATTTTGCTCTGTTTTCTACTACAAAACAAGCTCCAGGTATCTTCACTTCTCCATTGTCCTGGCTCATCTCAAGGAAATTCCCTCAGAAAACTTCTCCTGCCCTGTAAATGCATTTTCTTTTGACCCCTTTTTCTGCCAGGCATCGCCACCTTCCAGCACTGGTGCCAGTGCTGCTTACATGTGATTTTAAATCCCATCTTAGCGAACAACACAGGGATTTGAATTTCTAGCTTGTGAGCATGGATCATGCTAAGAGGGCTGCTCATGCCAGGAAATTCCTTGCATTTTCTTGGGCAGTTTGCTCCTCTGTGCCTCCTTGCTGGAATGGGCTCTGACACAGCTTTTGTTTACTGCAGCTGCTGGAGAACAGAGCAGTCATGGTTCCTCTCCTTCGTGGGCGAAGCTCATTGTTTTGGAAGGACAGCTGGCATTTTTAGGAACCTGCTGAATCAGCATCCTGGATCCCAGAGTTCTCTTGGGCCAAAGCCCAGTGGGTGGAAATGGATGCTGATATTTAGGTAGCTGAGTCCTGCCTCTAGATTCCAGGTAGGGAGGTTTTCACCTGTGAACTGAACCCCATTCCTGCTGACTCCAAAGGACTTTGCCCACTCCAAGCCCTGAGGGAGAGGAAGCATTTCATGGGGCTGCTGACACATCTCAAGAGGCTTTTTCTACCTGTCACAGTGCAGGTGACCCATCCCTACTGCCACTGCCTTGATCTTCAGCTCATTCACAAGATGCATCTCTTTGGAAACCTCTGTCACCCCAGGAGGTGCCAATACCTGTCCTGGCAGAGGTCTTTGGACAGTGATGGGGGAAAAAGATAAAAACCACTGTGTGCCCTTGTGATATCTGCATGCACAGAGGGCAGCAAGAAGTGAAAATTCACTTAAAATGTTGGGTGAGGCTTGTTTCCTTCTGGTTCCCTTTGGCAGCAGAAGTAAGCTTGTCAGGGATAATAAGGATAATAAATGTTGCTAAGCAATAAGTGATTCCAAATCAGCTTTATCAGCTCAGCCCCGTGGGGAGGAAAAGGGATCTGAGCAGGGAAGAGCAGCAGAAAACACCTGTTAAGGGGATGGAAGACACGAACAGTTCGTGTCACCTTGGGGACAAACCTGTCCCCATGGCCCTGTTGGGAGAGTGAGGGCAGAGCCCAGGTGGGCTGTGGTTGTGCTGGTCCCAGTTCCAGCGCCATGGAGAAGTGCAGGGTGACCAGTCCATGCTGGGCAGTCCTGAGGGATCCCTGCCATGGGCAGTGCCAGCCCCTGTCCTCCTCACGGGATCGAGCTCTGCTGTTCCCATCCCTCACCCTTCACGGACAGAGAGCCTGCAAAAGGCAGCACAGAGACATCAGCACAGAGCTAGTGGATATCCAGAGGGGTTTTCCTGAGGAAGAACAACACAGGAATTGACCTCTCCTGCTTTTCCTCTCCTGTTGGACAAGCTGGCAGCTCTTCCATAACCCCACAGTGGATGCTTTCACCTCGTGGGGCAGGGAGAGCACTGGGGGTCACACGCATGTCCTTGAGAGCTCTGTGAGAGCCCAAAAGCTTTCCTGCCCTCTCCTGCACTGCCAGAACCCTCCAAGCTCCCAACTTATGTCCCAGAGATCTTGCTGGAGGCTTGTTTAGCTGTGACAGAGATGCATCTGTGCTCACTGGCTCCTTCCTGTGCAGGCTGTGGGGGCAGGAGCGAGGATGGCTCAGGTGTTTCCATCCCCACCCAAGGCACATTCCCTGCTGATGAGTCCCTTTCTCCATGCCTCTCCTGCTCAGATAGGTTCACTCTCAGGTGAAGCTGTCTCCAGCACAGGTGAGGTGCCAGGAAATCTCATGCTGGAATTAGGAGCACAGGGGAAGCATCAGAACAGCCTTTGCTGTGCCAGGGATTGGCGTTCTGTGCCAGAGGAGCTGGAGCTGGGAAAGGGCTGGAGGAAGGACAGTGAGGAAGGTGGAAGCAGGGAGTTATATTCCCATGAGGAATAGCCAGGTAAGTACATCCTGTCTGTGAAAGATGGCTGTGGGAGGATGCAAGAGCAATTTAGAAACTCATGGAGAGTGTGAAGAGCATGGATGAGGACTCTGCCTCATACAGATCAAGAACTAGGGATGATCACATGAAGCTTACGAGACAAACACTTTAAATTCCAGGAAATCCCAGAGATGATTCCCCCACCTTGCTGGTGTTTCGATCACTTGCCAGCTGTTAGAACTAGCCTCATGGTTGACAGGCATCCTGGCCTGGAAGTGCTCTTCCCAGTGGGAAATCCTTTGGGAATGGCTGCAGAGGACTTCATTGTCACTGTGCACACTGCCCTGTGTCACTCCTCCTCCTCTGTCACAGTTTGGAGTGGGGCTCCAAAGCCTCTCCTCGCTGACTGCAGTGACTCCTGGCTGCTGAAGCTGGTGGTGAGGGAGGAATCAACCCCACAGGCTTCCACTTGATCCTGAATGATGCAAGATACCCGAGTTCCTCATCAGCCCTGGGCTGCTGACTTCCTTTTTGCCTTCCAGTTTGATTCCTGCTCTGCTTTGCCTGCTCACACAGGAGCAGCGTGTGTTTGTTTTCCAGCAGCACCACAGGGTATTTTGTCTGAAAACATTTACACTCCTTTTCCTGGTTGATTTGGTACAGCTTTAGTTTTGGTCCCCACCCAGCACACCACTGGGCAACCTTCACATTGTCCTGGGGGCCAACACACATCTGTTAAGTGGACACCAAAGTTAAGTGGAAACCAAGCCCTGGTTCCAGGGGATGCCCAAGTTGCCCTCACAGATCCTGGGGAGAGGAATGGTTTTTTCAGTGGTGTAATATTTTATCATCCTGAGGGAGTGCAGGCCATGAGAGCTCATCCCTGAGGAGCTGCATTGTGTCTTCCAGCCCAGCAAACTCTCCCCTGGGTGTTCATGCCCACATAATTTGACAGGTATAGGTGTGGATGGGTTGATCTATACAGAGTTCTCCAGGAGGACAGGCAAAAATCATGGAATGGTTTGGGCTCAAAAGGACCTTAAAGATGACCTTCCCCTAGAACAGGTTGCTCCAAGCCCTGTCCAACCTGGCCCTGAACACTTCCAGAGATGGGGCACTCAACAGATAGATGTCACTGGATTCCAAATCCACAGATGGATTCCACAAAAAATGTTTGAGGATCAGAATATTCCATTAGAAAAAAAAAAAAAAACAAACCCAAAAGAATGATAGAAAGTGCACCCAAACAAACCTTGTGGGTTTTTTCCCCACTAAAAGCATTTTATCTCTCTTTGTGATGCTGGTGCCATGTGCTGACAAAGGCAAATGTTCTGCTGGACCACAAATGAGGACAAACTCATGTGATCATTGTGGGAACCTTAATTTTTTTATTCTTTTCCTACATTTTGAACACACGGTCACTGAACTCTTGCACTGAGCTGCTGCAAATGGTTGGCAGGAGGGAGCAAGATTTTACACAAAGGTTTCTTTGTGCTCCTGAGTCAACCTCTTACCACGGAGGAATAAGCCTTGGATGTTCACGATGGATGTTCATGCAGGAGATGTCTCTGTGAAGGAGTGGTGGCCACTAGAGGGTGGCCATGCCACAGACAGCACTGCCCTTGGGGACAGTGACTTCCTGGGGCAGCTCCATGCTTCGGGAACCTCACCAAGATGAGCTGGCTTCAGGCTTTGCGTGTGTGACCTGCCCAGGTACCAATTTCTGATCTGAGTGAGGCTTTGTACACCCTCATGGCTGATGGACAGGCAGGTGCTTTTCTTACCATGTGTCAGAGGAGCTGAAGAGGTGTCTGGATATCTGGGAGGGAAGAAGAAAAAAGGTGTGAGAATTGGATGGTTGTCTAGGCAGGGCCATGAGTCTCCTGAACTTCCCAAGGTGAACATTTCCACCAAGGTGACATTTCCACCAGCTCGGAGCTGAAATGCCAATTTTCTAAGCTCCAGTTTTCATCTGCTTGCATCACAACCTGATTTCACACCCAAGCCAATGCAAACGCTGCCTTCTGGGTTATTGACTGTCAGGGAATGTAAGGAGCCTCCACCCCTCAGTTATTGCAGGTCTCCAGGTAGGACTTGTACTGCTGCCTGTGAATACATTGCATAACCTGAAGGACACTGTCCCTTGGCTGGAGGTGGCCATAGGCTATGGCCATTGCTGAAAAGGGACAAAATAACTTCTGTCCTCAGTGCCTGGCTCTCTGCAGGTCCCCCAGGCCATCCCACCAGCCCTGGCCACTTTCCAGCCTCCACTTCCCCTCCTCTGCTCTCCTGCTGTGGGATATCTCGTGATGGAGCTGATTTCCTTATTCATCCTCCCCCCGTTTTGTCTCTCAACAGGAGCTCTCTGTTCCAAGGAGACTTTGGCAAACCAGCACATTTCTTCCTTTCCCTCCAACAGCCCTTTCCTGCCCCAGAACTGTCCCCACCATCCTCCTCGCTCTGTCACCTGATGCTCCCTTTTGCTTTGGCTCTCTTTTTGCTTACCCTTTCAGTGGCTTCTGGTTCTGCTCCTCGCAGCCCAAACACATTTTAATCTTTCCCATCTGAAACAGCTCTCCCTCGGCTCTGATTTCCTCCCTGGTTGCCACTTCTGTGCACACACCGTGCCAAGAGCCAGCTCATGTCTTCACTAAAGCCTTGGCCCGTGTCTGACAAGACCTCACGGATTTTGGGTCATGCCCAGCATAGTTAATTTGTTCCTCCTGTGCTTTCTTGGAGCCTGAGGACACCACTGGCTCCGCTGACACAGTGATTTTGTCCCTTCCTGCTTACATAGGTCTTATCCCAGCCCCTGAAATCCTGCTGTATCCAAACTCCCATGGTGTTTCTGTGCTGTGTCCATCCCACCCCTCTGCAGACCCACAGCCCTGGGCATCTGGAACCTTCCTCACTGCATGGATTCTCTGTGGCTGGCCACTGCCTTTCCCCATGGAAAGGCTGATCCCAGTTTCTGTTCAGCCCATGGTGTCTGCAGCCTTCTTGCTGCCCAGGTGGGGAGAATTTCTTTTAATCATCCTCATTCTCCTTAAGTATCTTCTTAAAGCACTACAACACTGGGATGACAACAAAAAGGAAGGTTTGGGAAGACCCAGCATTGTCTCTTTTATTTCTTTATAATTGGTTTTATTCATATTGGTGTCTGCTGATGGTCTCTGACCATATGTAGCTGAGTCATGGACTTGTGGGGTTTTGAATGAACAGGAATTTGAATGAGCCCAGAATGACAAAGTGAATTTAACCCAGACATCTCTTTCAGTGGAGTTGTGATATCAACAGCAATAAATTTTGTTTCCTGGGGTGTCCCAGGCAGGAAAATCATAGAATAGAGAATCATAGAATATTCCATTTTGGAAGGGACCCACAAGGATCAACCAGGTCCAGCTCCTGACAGGCAAAGTTGTGGGATGCTGCCCAAGGGACACAAAGGTGCTGGGACACATGTGGATGTTTGCATGGCAGGCAGGCTGTTACTGCCAGCCAGCACCAGCTGGTCCCAGACAGGATCTGCTGATGGTTTTCCAGTTCGGTTTGAACCTCTTAAAGGCTTTTCTGCATTCATGGAAGAGGCTGGTTGTGTTTATGCAGCCCTGAACACCCTGTAGTGCTGTAACACTCTCTAGATACTCTGATTTTAACAGAGAAACAGGGAGAGGGGTGAAATGATCTCACACCAGCTCTGCAAGTTTGTGAGTTCTGTGACTGAGGCAGAAAATGCTCAACAAGCTCTCTTACACTTCCCACCTTCCCCGGCCATGGATTGAGACCAGGGTGCCTCCTGCCTTGGCTGTTAGAGGTTCCTGCTGTGTCCATGTTTGTAAAACGAACCTGTCTCTCTGGGGCTGGTTCCTGTCCCTGCTGACTTTGCAAACATCAGGCAGACACGAGTGTTTGCCCAGTGAGACACGTGTGGGATCTGCCCTGTCCTGCTCTGTGCCACGGAGACGTCGCTTCCTCGGCAGTGTGGGGGCTGGAGAGGCTTTGGAAAATGCAGCTTTCCTAGACCATTTAAAAATGCTGTGTGCTGACTCCAAAGTCATGAGGGGAGCAGGAAGAAATGTGTCACCAGAGCTGGTAGAGCTGCTTTGGCCTGGTGGGCTTCCATGTTCCATGTCCCAGACTGGGAGAGCTGGGGTTGTTCAGAGAAAGCTCCAGGGAGACCTCCCAGCACCTTCCAGTGCCTGAGGGGTGATTATGTCAAAGAGGGAGAGGGACTTTTAATACAGTAGATCCTGATAGGAAAGGGGGAGAGGTTTTAAACTCATTTAGATCAGATATTAGGAAAAAAATTGTTCCCTGTGTGGGTGGTGAGGCCCTGCACAGGCTGCCCAGAGAAGCTGTGGCTGCTCCATCCCTCAGAGTGTCCAAGGGCTTGGAGCAACCTGGGATAGTGGAAGGTGCCCCTGTCCATTTCAGGGTGTGGAACTGGATGTTTTTTAAGGTCTCTTCCAACACAAACCATTCCATGGTTATAATTCCATGCTCCCATGTTGGGCAGCCCCTTTGTTTTGAGCCTGCAGAGGATAAGAAGACCCTCATGGAAAGAGACTTCAAGTTCTCATGCTCCCTTCAAGAGAGTATCTGAAAGATGGTTCCCAGGCCTCAAAATGCAGGAAAACACAAAGGGAACCTGGAAAATACCCAGGACACCAAGAAATTCAAAGCTCATCAAGCTGAGAGGGAGATGTATCAGAAGGGCTTTGACAGAGGACTATAAATCACTGGGTGGTGTGGGAAGGGTGGACAGAAGAGTATGTTCCCTGTCTCTATCTCTGCAAGAACTACAGGACATCAGATGAAACCAGAAATTGTAAATCCAAAACAAACAAGAGGAGGTGGCTCTTCCCCCAGTGTGTAATTAAGCTGTGGAACTCCTTGCACCAGGATGTTGTGGATGTTGAAAATCGATGGGGGTTCATAAAGCAACGAGATAAATTGATGGAAGAAAAAAATCATTGTGGGTAATTAAATGTGAAATCGATCTCTGTTGCACAGGAACCCACAAATTAGAAGCTGACTGGATATTTTGGGGAATTATCTCAAACTATTTGCTGTACTGTGACACTCTTCTCCAGATAGACATTTCTGGCCATGGCCAAAGAGAAGTCACCGGGGGGAATGGAACTTGATGGGAACTGTTTGGAACTGTTCTGCAGGTCACACATTTTTGTGCCTGTCTGCCTGGTAGATTAGGCCCCCTCCCCCCTCATTTATTTTTTAGGTTCCAGGATTTGTGAGGAGGCTGAAGGAGTTTTGATGGCTTGCTGTGGGAGTTTCTCCTGTCTTCTGGTGGATATGATGCTAGGATAAATTACAACCCAGAGGATTTTCACAGGCAGGGGTTTCAGTCACATCCACAGGGACCATACATAAAATGGCTTGGGAACTTTTTGTGCCACTTCTGTGTCCTTAAACATTCCATGTTCTCCATGCTCTCCAAACATCCTGATACCAAAGTGCTTATTTAAGCTGCATCTGCAGATCAGCTGTGGATCCTTTACAGTGGGACCCTGGCTTCAGTGGGAGCCATCCCAGTGTAACTGCACCTCTGCTGAGGCTTGCTCACCTGGGACAAGGATGGCTGTGAGGAACATTTCATTGTTGTCCTGATCCTAATTTATGGGAGTAATCTCAAGTAATCTGTAAGCAAGGCTTAGACTAAACTTTGCAAATTCTACATATTTCTCTGTTTGCCATTTTGAGCAAAAGTTTGTTTTCTAGCCAAGCCACATCAGAGAAGATTTTGCTGCCTTTTCCCCAGCCTTTTGTGGGCCAGCAGCATTGATCAGATCATGCAGCACTTTTGGGACCTGAAGGCACTTCCCTGCCCTTGTGTCTGCTTAGCCTGAGTGTTTTGGTTTCAGCTGGGATAGAGTTAATTTCCTCCTTAATAACTGGTGCAGTGCTGTGTTTTGGATTTGAATAACATTCCTCAGTACCAGTAAAACACAAATATGCTCCCCCTTCCCAGTGCCCATCCCCATTTTTATCCCTGCCATCTCCTCTCTGTTTATCCATCATACAGAGATGCAATTATGGGAGCTGATCCACCTGAAAAATGTCTAAACATCAACACCATCCATGTGGTGATTTTATGGGTGGGGAAAGAGGAAGCAGCAATACTTTTGGCAGGTTTTTCTGCAAAGACCCCGTGCTGGGAAGCCTCAGATTCCAGGCACGTTGGGGTTTGCACAATGCCATCATCAGGGGTGCTGGTTTTGTGACCTCTGGCTCCATGTGTTGAAACAGGACCTGTGCACTGGTCAAGAAGAACAGGGGCTTGAGGTAGGTTTTAATTTCCTTGTAAAACTGGCCTCTCAGGGTGAATACAGAGGAATCAGCAGGGATGGAAATCACCACCCCAATTTCAGGGGGTGACCAAAGCACGCTGGGCCCTGCCCTGTGCTGGGTGCTGTCTGTGGTCCTTGCGAGCGCAGTTTGACTCGGTGACATTTAGAGACACAGCACGTTCCCAGGGGGTTGACCTTTTGAGCAAAGAAAGAGGGTCCTGTGCCTGGGAAGCTCCAGGCTGCTGGGTTTCCCCATGCAGAGCCTGGTGCTCCCATTTCCCACGGATCACAAGGCAAGGGGGAAGTCACGATGCTGGCACTCGCTTTTTTGACAGCTCTGATTCTCGGCCATGCTGCAGCTGCAAATTCACACCAGCTTCCCTATCTGGCTTCCCTCCACAGGGCCAAGGGGGGCATTTCCAGCAAGCCTGGAACAAGCCAAAATGTGCATCTTGCTGACAACTCCCTGCCCTGTTCAGAGCCAAATGTGAGGGGTGCCTTTGTCCCCAAGTCCGAACACAAAGCTGTTTAGTTACCCCGTGACAGACTTGCAGATTTGCAGCTGGAGGCTCTGAAGGCTGGAGGTGAAGGCACAAAACACAGGCTGAAATTTGGAGGGCAGGAAGAATTTTTTACAGTAATTGGTGTCCATTATCACATTGGGAGCCTGAATCTCTCTGATGCCTCTGGGCATCACCAGTGAAGCCACAACTGAGCAGAGCTGAAGGTGGCATTTCTTACATCCCAACTATTCCACTGGGACACCCCAGCTTCAGGTCCTTCTGTCCCTTAGGCTGACAAAAAAACACTTTGATTCAGCAGTTTACTTCATGTTTACCTTCCCAAGAGCTAAAATGAAGCAATTCTGCCCAAAACTCTCTGTGCTGCTCAGATCAGAAATGCCTGCAAGCTCCCAACCCATTAACCTTCGGGGCAGGGCTGGTGTGGGAGCTGCAAATCCAGCAATCAGCCTGTTAGGAGCCAAAGGACCTTATTGGGATTCAGAGGGGTGAGGTTCATAGGCTATTTTCATAACAGATGGAAGTTTAGAATAGCTGCACACTGCAGCAGCAAATGATGTATTTACTTACAATCTATTACTGCATGTTGATTTAAAAGCTGAGGTATCAGAAGCCTTTGTAGAAGGAGAGGTGACCCAGTGTGCAAAGCTGTGAGTTTCTATGTGTTCCAGACCCACTTCACCTGGCAGCATAAAACACTCTGGAGGTTTTCCTGCTTTATCAGGATGTGGACACCATGAACTGAGGACTCAGGAGTCCAGGATTCTGCATTCTGAACAGACCTTGGCTTTTCTTCTCTTCAACCTCTACAACATGTTCTGCCAAGTGTTGCTAAGAAAGCACCTGAGATTGGTTTCATGAATTTTCTCATAGCAAGTTAAACCACTCCTCGAGTCCACCCCAGTCTAGGTGTGCTGCTCAGTCCATGCCCAGGCAGGACATCTTAGGCTGAATGTCTGAAAAAAATCCACTTCCTCTCTGAGGCCACATTTTATTTTTGGGTCAAACCAACCCACCAGATTGACAAGAGAGGTTTGTGTAGGGCAGGAGGGACTCTGAATTGCTCTGAAATTGTGGTCCAAAGGCTGTCATGGTTTGCAGTTCTGACTTTTGCTACACACTGTGCTCAAAAATCTGCTCTGCTTTGGTGCCTAAGCAAGACCCAGACCCTGTGGATGTCGGTGTGAGATGGGATGTGTGCACCAGGTGGCAAAAATGCTGACTCCTCACAAATTTGGCTGCACTGAGGTGGAGCTGAAGGATGGCCATGCCTCTCAAGATGGTGATTTCCTCTTGCTTTCCTTCAAAAGCCCAGAGAAGGATTTGTTTTCACACCTTAGCCAGAAGCCAGACTGCAGCACCCCGAGTCCTGCCAGGCCCTGCCAAGGCAGATGGTACTATTTGACCTTCTGCAGTCACTTCCATTTTTATCAGCAGCTTTGTAAATGTTTCTGAGCAAAGGGACATAATCTTCTTCTATGATACCTGCCAGGAAAATCCTCCTGGAGACAGCCCCACATTATCTGCCTGCTCCCTTGTCCATGCTGGTCTCTGCCTTAGGAAAGGGATGAGTCTGCCAGGTTGTGCATCTTGGTTCTTCCTGGGGAGCATTCAGCCTCCTCAGCTACTGATTTAACCAGATAAATTCACTCCAAACATGGGGCTCCTGACCTCCCCAGCCTTTTCCTTTGGGCTTATCTTACTGTGATGTAAACTGAATAACCCCTACTTTATAAGACAGCAGAAGGGCTTCAGCTGCAGATGAATATACATAAAAGCTTTAGTAAAAAAATAAAGCTTGAGTACTTCGTGGTAATTACTATTTAATATTTACATGCAAAGACTTTCCATTAGGGTTAATTTCCCTTACTTTGATCCTAAAATGGTTTGGGTTGGAAGGACCTTAAAGACAATCCAGTTTCACCCCTTGCCATGGGCAGGGACACCTTCTGCTAGACCAGGTAGCTCCAACCCACATCCAACCTGACTTGGAACACTTCCAGGGTTGGGGAAGTGTTCACTTCTGGCCATATGAAAATCAGGAATGGAATCCAAATGTTGCCCAGGCTCAGAGGATGGGCTGAGATTTACTCCTGTGCTTGAGACACTGATGAATCAATTCCCTGCTCCCTGTGGTCTGTGTTGGGAAGGTCTCTGCAGTGTCCCAGGTGTGTGTGTTCCACCTCTGGCTGGCTGCTTGCTTTGGTCACAGTTTGTCCCTAAGGAGATGGAGGGGGAGGAAGAGTACTTTTCTTGTTCAATTCACTCACTCCTGGGACTACTGCCTCTGCTGCTGAGCCCAAAAAGCAGCCAAGGGTCACAGCCTCAGTCCTCAAATGTCCCAGAAGAGGAAGTGCTGTACATGCTGAAACTGTCTCCTCAACAAAACAGCAAGACCAAAGCTGCAGCTAGGGTTTAAACAGCCTGACCTTGAGTAACACAGGCATGCCACCTTGAAGAGAAAGGTAAATGTGTGATTTGGGGTGGGAAGGCAACTATGAGAGGGAAAGATCTGGCTTCCAGAAGAGCAAATCTCTCTGGATCTGAGTGAAAATTTCTTCACTGTAAGAATGGCCAGTCATTGAAACAGACTTCCCAGGAGAGTGGTGGAGTTCCTGGGAGTGTTCAAAAACATGTAGGTGAGGCATGGGTTAGTGCTGGCCCTGCCAGTGCTGGGTTAGGAGTTGGACTCAATGATCTTACAGGGTTTTCCCAACCTAAATAATCCTGTGATTCTGTGGTGATGCCCCACATGGTGACAGCACGAGGAAAGGTGTGCAGGTGCCCTGCAGAGCACATCTGTGCCTCACACAGGCATTGCCAGGTCTTCTGAGACAGCCAGGCTGAGTGGGGGCTGAGCTCCCAGCAGTGGATGTGGCCGCTGGATCTGTCCTGGGGGTGGGGAACCAATCCCTGGATTGACACCAGCAACCCACTGAGCGTGGTGACAGCTGTGAGCTGCAGCTTGTAATGGGCACTGACACAATCCCTGATCATGGGGACGTGTCCTGGCCCATGTTTGTCAGCTCTGGGCTCATGCTGAGGCTGAGGAACCTGTGCCTGGAGGCTGCCCACAGCCTGTGGCTCCATTCCATTCCTTCCTCATTAGGGCATCTTGGCTTAAAGCATTTGTGTTGAAGCCAGGCTCTTGCCAACCTCCAGGGCTCTCCAGCATGTCCTGCACCATCTGCCGTGTCCATATGCCCAAGGTTGTGTCCAAGGGCAGGCTGCACACACCCTGGACACCACTCTGGGGGGTTCTGGACAGTCCTCACAAGGTCTTTGAGCTGAAGGAATAATTTCATTTTGTGCCCAGAAGGTGACCCAGAAGAGACCTGCAGCAAACCCAGGTCAGAGTGGACATGGTTAATCTATTCCAGTACAGACAAGAGCCAAGCATTTAACCAGGAACTGCTTCCTGGGGAGGGTGACTCTGGCAGTGTCCTGGTTAATGAGATCATTTGTAGATGGTCCAAAAGGTGTGAAGGACGTGCTTGACCTTTTATAGTGGAAAAAGCCCCTGGCCTTGTTTTACACAGTGAAATGGGAAGGTCTAAGCTCTGGAGAAAGTAGTTACAGGCAGGAAATGTGACTGGACACATGGACAGGTGGCTGTCAGGACCTTGTTTGCAAAGAGAGGCTGGACCAGGGTAATGCACTGGCCTGACCTTGACTTGGTTTGGGGTCTTCTGTGTGCTGTCTTGTCATGGGAGCAGTGGGAACAGGGGCAGAACACAAATTTTTAGGGATAAAAGAAGGAGCAATGACTTCAACAAGTGCAAACAGATTTAGGTCTGTTTTGGTCATTGGGTTACCTAACTGATGGGGCAGTGAGGCTCCCTACAGGACAGTCCAGCAGCTTAGGGATAATGTGAGTTAGGATGCATTTGTAGGTGCTCCAGGATCATGGACTGCCAAGATGATCCCAATATTTGACCAGGAGCTGCAGAAGAGACTTTTGGAGAAGTCTTGAGCTCATCAAGTCATCAGCCTGGGATCCTGCCTGCAAATCAACAAGCCTGGCTCCCTGGGTGTCTGGAGGAATTGGTTTGTGAGGAGCTCCTCACACCATCCCATGAACTGGCAGTCAGGTTCCTGAAGGAAATTCGTCATGTCCAGTGGAAACATGTCCCTGGCTATGCTGTATCAGAAGTTCAACAAATGCAATGTGTTTTCTGTGAAATGTCCAGCATTCCACAAATCTGCACATTCTGATGGGAAGAGTTTGCCTGGAGAATTCCCAAGCATCCTGACTGGCTCTGTGTGGTGTTAAGAAATGTGACAGCACTATGCTGTCCATCCCATCCCTTGGGTGTATCGCATCCCACACCTGAATAACCTGTCTCTTCTGGATAAAGGCTCTGGCTGTCTGCCCTGGCTCTCCTGTCCCCACTGAGCTTGTTTCCACGGATTTCTGCCATGAACATGGCTTCATCTTGGTCTCTTAAGGAAACACAACTTTTGTGAGCACACTTTGCACAAGTATGGAAGAGACCTGGCTTCATCTGTGACCTTTGTCCTTTACCTTCCCTTGAAGCATTTGACCAACTTCTGCCAGATTTCATGGCAAGAGTCACAAATATAAAGGTTTTACAAGCTAGTGGTTGACTTGCACCAGGGTGGGATCACAAGGCACAAATCCACATGGAATCATTAGGCATTGCCAGCTTTGTTGCATGTTGAACAATTGTTTTCTCTCCACTTCTCTTTTTGTCCCTGGGCTGTGAGATTGAAGGGGCCAAGGAAGGTGCACATGGCTGTAAAAAGGAATTTGCAGAGTTATCTCCCTTTTGCCTTCTGTTTGAAGTCTGTAGTAGCTCTCCCCAGAACAAAGTCAGGCTGGGTCCCTTTGCTTTCCCCTCTGGAGGTTGCTCTGCAGAGCAGAGCCCATGAAGCTGCTCTCCAGACCCTGCATTGGCCTCCAAAAGCCTCTGAGATTCAGCTGCTTTATAAAAGGAGGAGAAGTTAATTTATCATGTTAATGTAGCACTTTTGGCTTGGCTGTCCAGAAGCCTGCAATGTGGAAACAACAAACATTCCTGCTGTAAAATTCATGTGCTTCTCAAGGGATTGCAGGGGAGGCTCCAGGAGCAACATGCTCACATGTTTGGAAGTCATAAGTCAGCTCTTCAGCTAAAGGGTGGAAAATTCAGTGGATTTTGGTGTGTATGTGACTTGATAAAATCTGGGTTTCTGCACTAATTGAGCAACTGCAAGGGTGGGGTTTAGGAAGGGTGATGAAGATTTGGACACTCCTGATGACAAGGTGTGAGCTGGCGATGTCCCTTGTCCCAGAAACATCTCAGGTGGACAAAATGCATCAACACAGAAATGAGATGTTTTCTGGCATCTGATAAAACCTGTGAGCTCTGGCATCCAGAACTCTGCCCTGATTGTAAAATGGCCACAGCCACCACCAAAACCAAGAGTCATGCATTGTCCACACCTACACAGGATGTCTGGAATCCAGGAATCACGTCCTACAGGGATGCCAGAGTCATTTGAGGATGAAGTCCACTCTGCTGGGAGTGTTTGGGATGAATAACACCACTTGTCTTACCTGCATCCTGCAGGAATGGGGGTCTTTGTAATGGAGCAAGCTCCATGCTGCCAGCCAGGGGGATCCTTGGAGAAATCCAGGGGCTGCCAAGCCACCCTCTGACCCTACTAAGGTTTGGAAACTCCTGGTTTGGAGTAGGAGTCTCCTTCCCAGCCACCCAAATATGCAGCTGCAGTGCCAAAGAGGCTTTCACAACCTCCTGTGTGACAGTGGTAGATGTGGGGAAGGTGATGATGTCAGGGGTGGTTGCTGCAGCAACCCCACCATCAGGGTGTGTGCACCCTTTCCAAGAATGTGGCTGTGCAGTGTGGAGTCACAGCTGAAGCCCTCAGATGGGGTGGATGGAACACAGGGATCAGCTCAGTACTAAACCAGAAAAAGCAGGGGGAGGAGAAGTGCAGGAACGAGCCACAGAGGGGATTTGAATCCATGGAGAACAGTATGATTCAAGGCCTGATCCTGCTGCTGTGTGCCACCTCTGGGAGTGGCCACCAGCTGACCTCAGTGTCAGTGGCATTTTGACCACCAAACACTCAGTTTCTTGCTGAGTTGGTTTGACCAAGCAGGGAGACCCCAGTGATGGAGGGAAGGCCACAGGCTGCTCTTACACCCCTGACCTATGTTGAAAGCAGAATAGAGACCTCTGTGTCATTAGAAGAGCTTTAATCATAAAAATAACAAAACAGGTGAGGGACTCTGGCTTGTCTGTGTCTGGGGTTCATGGAGAGGATCCCACTGGAAGGCAGAGAAAGACCATGGAGCAGCAGAGACTGGGGCTCTTTTGTCCTGACAGGTTTGAACTTCCAGGTGCAGAGTGTGGTGGGCACAGGACAGCCAGCACACGGAGATGGAGAGCATGATTATGGATGGATGGCATTATTATGGATTATTGTGGCTGCCCCATCCCTGGCAATGTCCAAGGCCAGGTGGGACAGAGCTTGGAGTAACCTGGGCTAGTGAAAGGTGTCCCTGCCCATGGCAGGGGGTTGGAACTAGGTGGCCTTTAAGGTCCCTTCCAACTCAAACCGTTCTGGGATTCTAAGAATATACGATTCTGTGATCTCCTTGACGGGTTACCTCAGTGACAGATCTGCAGAAAGGTCTGGGGATCCTAAAGGATGAATCTTTATGCTTCAGGACCCCAGTGCACCTCCCTCTCCCCTGGGAAAAGCACCCTGGTTCCCCTTGATGTGGAAAGATGTCAAAATTCTCTTTTGCACCTGAGAAAGAGCCAGGCACAGCACTTACAAAGCTGTATAATTCAAGAAGATCTCCAGGCTCTCTCCTGGACTGCAGCCCAGAGGTGCTTTGTCTGAATTTAGTAACGCTCTCTGATGTGTAGTATTTAGCAAAAAAACAAGGACGTGTATCAAATTCCCTGAGTGCACCAAGGAGAGGGGTCAGCACGTTCCTGCTTCCCCACCCCACAGCTCAGTTCTGTGGAACAAGGATGTGTGTTGGAATGAGAGAGGTGGGCCAGAGGATAGGCCACCAGGCTCACCTTGATTTCAAATCCCTCCATTCCCTCACAAGCCCAGGGAATCTCCAAGGAATCCTCTGCCTTCCAAACACACAAGAGCAACAAACTGAAAGGCCTCTCCCCGAGTCTCTCCCAGCTGAAAACTGTTAGCCAGATAAGCTGAATATTCTTCTTTTAATTTAATTTTAATAGCCAAAACATACTATGCAGGCAACAGACCCGATGTTTCTTGGCTAGCAGGGATGATTAGATCTCTCTAACTATATGCTATGAAGTGCTCTTGCTACAATAAATAAAGGTCAAAGGCAAGACACTTCCTGCTACTTTTGCTGACACGTGGCTGCCATTTAGTGATTCATAATCTCTACACACGGCTTGGCACACACAGGGGATTTTTTTTTTTTTTAATAGGAGCTGTTTTCCACTTGTGCAAACACAACAAAGGATTTAAAGGGACCTGCTCTGAGCCACCTCCACCACCAGCAAGATTCAGCGAAAGGTAACAAAGATGAGCAGGACCGTGGGCTGTAGGTTGAGCTATGCACAAGTGGGAGCTGATTCTCTGCTGGCTTTTAGGGGTCTTTGAGCTGAAAAAAAGTTTAAAACTATGCCTGGTTTTGATTTTTTTATAGCTTTTTTCTTCTGTATATCCCAGTGCCTTGTGGAACTGCATAAACACTGATGTGTCTGAGTGGCAGAAAACAAATGCTGGGAGATAAGAAAATGTGATGGTGTTTGGGTAGGATTGTGGTGGGCTCTGGTCTTCTGGTCCCCAGGCTGGGATTTAGTTGTGACATGGACTCTGATGAGATAAATTTCATTATGTGGACAAGAAAAGGAAAAAAAATAGTACAGGAATTAAGTGTTTTGCCATTTTGGGTCTGTTCTCTGGTTTGTACAATGTGTTGGTAGCAGGTGCACAGGGGCAATTGCAAAAAGATGTGAAATACCCTTCATATTTAGGAAGAAAATTGGGCATCAGCTGCTTGTTTCATCCATCAGGCATTCTTAGTTCTGAAGAGTTAAGTTGCGTAAGACTGTGGTTATTTTACTCGAGACAACTTATTTTTTCTGTTTCTGTGGAAAATATCCGCAAGATTCAGACAAACCTGAAACATCAGGATGAGGAGAGTCTCTGGGTATTTGGGAGTTTGTCCTGTACACGGTGAAAAGGGATGACTTTCTTAATGCACTCTCACGATTTCTCAGACTGCCCTAAAAATCTGCCTCTTCTCCCATTTTGATTTGTTTCAATGACCTCATAAGATGTTTCCAGCTGGAGGTGGACTGGGGGATGTGCATCTGTGAGCAAGTAATTCCATGGAGGATTGTCTGCTACCTTTGGTGGTCGGTCCACTTCATTTCCTTTGCGTAACTTTATTTTTCTACTGTGTATTCATGAAAAGTTCAGGGATATGGTGTGAATTTTGTTGTTTGAGTGAATTCACCATGCAGTCATGGAATTGTAGAATCATGGAATGGTAGAATCATGGAATGGTTTGGGTTGGAGAGGACCTTAAAGATCATCTTGTTCCAATTCCTTTCCACGGGCAGGGGACACCTTCCACCAGCCCAGGCTGCTCCAAGCTCCATCCCAGCCTGGCCTTGGACACTTCCAGGGATGGAGCAGCCACAGCTTCTCTGGGCAACCTGTGCCTCACCTCACAGGGAAGAATTTCTCCCCAATATCCCATCTAAATCTTCCTTCTTTCAGTCACTTTGGGGTTTGCATAACATCTCAGAGACTCCTTAGTTGCGCAGCAAGAGCTGGTCCTTGCATGGGGAGCCAAGAGCTGAGGGGCACAGGAGAGAAAAAGCTGGAAGGGGAAGGGGAATCTGAGTGGGAGCCTTGCAGTCCGTGATCCTACTGCCTGAATCACGCTGCTGATGTCATTTATTAGGGCTGCTTCCTGCTGAGGAACAGACTCAGCACCACACAGGTCTCCAGCCACTGCTGGCACGCTCCGCAGCAGTGAATCACCGGTGCTGTTTGCTGAGCTGAGTCACTTGCGTGGACAGAGACCTCACAGAAAATACTCCTGGGTGAACAAACCGCTCCAGGAACTCAGTAAAAAAAAAAAAAAAAAAAAAATCCAGGCTCCTTTTTGGCGTCCTTTGCCTGATGAAAGGAGAATTCTTCTCGGTGGAATCTCTCTGCTCCGAGGTGGTGTCTGGGTGCAGAGTGACCTGCGTTTCCAGCTGGCAGAACAAAGGCAGGGATCGTGTTTGAAGTCTGTTTGTTCAGCGTCCCAGTAACAAGACTTTGGGCACCTGGAAATTTTGGCAAGCAAAACCTGTATTTCATGATTTTTTTTTTTCTTTTCTTCTGAATACTAAGGAAGCGGGGGAAAAAAAAAATAGTTGTTTTTTTTCTTTTCAACCAAAAGGGAAATTGTGCAAGGAGGGGGAAAAAGTTGTTCCAAGGCCAAATTATCACCTGCTCACTTAATATTGGCTCAGGTAAGTAAAAGAAGAACTGAAGGAGCATACAAAGAAAAATCCTGCATTCAAGGGACAGGGTAGTGAGGGAACAGACAACCACTGTCTTGGCTCTACAGGAACTAGTGGCCAGTAAATAAAATTAGTGGGATACATCCATGAAAGTGGGTCCTCATGCAATGGGTAGCTGAGCTGGAAACGTCCTTCTGAAGGATATTGTGGATACAAAAAGATTCAGGAGGTAAATGGGCAACTGAGAGATGATGGAATTTATTGAGAGATATCTTCTGGGATTTACTAAGCAGACAAATCCCATAAGGTTCAGGACATCCCTTCAGGTGAACATAAAAAAGGCAAGGAGAGCTTTGGGGAGATGTGTGTTGTGTGTTTGACCCAACGCTGTGCAACTGCTCATGGCCACTTGTGGTTTTATTTTTTTTTCCATCACTTTAACCTGAAGCTGCAGGAAGAAAAATGACCTTGGCCACTAAGCCATGGTACTTTGCACCATGTGATCAGAATTGGGAACAGCGTCCCTGGGCACAAGGTGCAGGAAGGTGTCCTTTGTGCAGGTAATCCCAGGGTTGAGGCGCCCAAAATAATACCAGAGATCACCTTATGAGGATGCTCAGCTTTGTCTTATGTTTTCTTTTCTGAGTCCTTTCCTATCTTCATCTGCACCAGCCAAAGCAGCTTCCCAAGCTGGATGGAGCTTGGGCCAGAGCACTGTGGCTCTTTTTGTTCTCTTAATGTGTCCCAGCAACACTGGGCAGCCAGCCTGGCATTTGACTGAGATTTTAAAGGCTTGCTATTACTGATTTCTCTTTTTCCATTTCTCTCCCAGCAACACTAGGTTATTTTACTTTTTTTTTTTTTTTTTAAACTCTTGTTTTGCCCTTCCTTTGTGGACTGGGACAAGGGACATAGCTCCTCAAAAATTATTTTGGGTGCCAGATCTCTGCTAGCACACATCACCAGCTGTAATGTGCTGCTACCTCTCTCCTTCCCACCTCAGAGCCAGGCAAACACATTCTGTTCTTTTGGGATTATATCCTGGAGATCTGAATGTCACAGCAGGCTGTGCAGTTTAACACAGGAAACATTTGTGCCTGCTATTTAAGAGAAATAAGTTGCTCATGTTTCCCTGGGAACCAGCCCGTCAGTCGAGCTCACTTGACTCCCCTGTTATTAAAATAAAATGTGAAAGAGTAAATGGATATATTGCAAGTTGCGGAAGGGCAAAAATGCTATCTGAGTGTATTTAGTATCCAAAATACGCATCCCTGCGTAAAGAAGAAGTGTTTTTTCAGCTTTTTCAGATGGGCTGCTGTTCTTTTGGATGACTGTCGCTGGCACTGTCAGAACTTGGAGCTGACTGTGAAAGAACCCGCTGCAGCTGAGCAGTTGTATTACGTCGGTGGGGGAGTTCAGCCTGGAGAAGTCTCCCCAGGCCCCCTGGCACTGCTTTCCCGGCTGTACCGAGCCCGTGTTCTTTATTCCACCTCTCAGGCCGTTCCTTCAGGGGGCTTTCCCCTCCACCCCAGGAGTGTTCTTGCGCCTCGTTTCGCGCGGGTTTATCGGAGGGGTTATCCTTCAGAGCCGCCGCAGGGAGAGGCGGCAGGTTACCCGCGGGGCAAGGCTATTTTTAGGGAGCGCAGGGCCAGGGCGGCTCGCAGCTCTTGGCAGCGAAGGCGTGCGGAGCACAAAGGCGGCCTCTGTGCTCGGGGCTGCAGAGCCAGGCACGGGCAGGGAGCAGGGCACGGCAATAAACCGGGCTCTCTGGGCAGGGAGCAGGGCTGAGAGCGGCGAGGATGCTGCACCGGGCACCGCGGTGCCGAGGCACACGAGGGGAGGCTGCAGGGACTGGCGTGGAAACAGGGCAGGGTCTCCTCGGGATCATGCTCTGGTTTTTGCAGGTGTCAGCCCTTGGCTTTTGAAGGGAAGTACCCAAACCGGTAACAAAATGCCTGGAAGAGAGATATATTATCTGAAACACCTGGCCACTGCTGGAGGTCCAAAGTGGAACTCGTTTGCATTTTTCCACCGTGCTTTCCTCTGCCTGCTGTGAGATAAAGGCAGGAGCTGAGCTGCAAAGCCTCCTCCCAGATTTCCACATTCAACCCTGTTCCTTTGCACCTGCCAGATTTTCATTTCCTGGATTCTTTTTTGTTCGGAATCACTTAAAAGTGATTGTGGTTTACTGCAACCTGTGCTGAATTGACGACAAAGGGGTGTGGATGTTTCTAGCTGCTTTCACAAGAAGGCATGTTGGGTGAGATAAGACTGAATCTCCCGGGAATAACTTGTGAAGGATGTGCTAGAGGTGCACAAAATGGTGATAAATTGCTGAGAACCCAGCTGTTCACTGTGTCACACAATTTAAGGACATGAGAGCGTTAAGGGCTGCAGCACCTCTCCTACCAGGAATGGCTGAGAGAGCTGGGGGAGTTCAGCCTGGAGAAGTCTCCAGTGAGAACTTAGAGCCCCTTCCAGTGCCTGAGGGGCTCCAGGAGAGCTGGAGAGGGACTTTGGGCAAGGGCATGGAGTGACAGGATACGGGAAATGGATTCCCACTGGCAGAGGGCAGGGAGAGATGGGATATTGGGAAGGAATTGTTCCCTGTGAGGGTGAGGAGACCCTGGCACAGGGTGCCCAGAGAAGCTGTGGCTGCCCCTGGATCCCTGGAAATGTCCAAGGCCAGGCTGGATGGGGCTTGGAGTGACCTGGTCTAGTGGAAGATTAAAAGAGGATGATCTTTCAGGTCCCTACCAATCCAAACCACTCCATGAATCTCTGATTCTACGATGAATGGAAATAGCCAGCTCCATGCAAATCAAAGGATGTGCCATTGATACTATTCCTTGATTCATTGTCAATATTTACCTGAAGAGAGAAGACCAGCTCGTGGAAACAAAATCCAAAGAAGGTTATTAAATACAGAGGAACCATGTCTACCCCACAAAGTCCCTGACAGAAAATAACTGGGAGCTGAGAGTGGTGAGTCCTGTTCTCCCACTTGTGGAGATTCAGGTTGTTCCTTGGCCAGCACACAGGTGTGTGGAGAAGATAGTGCCACCTTTTAATCTGCTTTCTGCCTAAGCTCCAGGGAAAGCATTTCCAATTTTCCTCATCCAAACGAAAGCAAAAGGGCATTTCAGGTACAAGAACTCACAGAAATGGAATCATGAAGGATTTTTAAATTTAGCAGAGAGAAATTTGTGGTAAGAATAAGTAATTGGGACTTGAAGCTTGACAGATATAAGCCAGAAAGAGCAGCACATTTCAAGCTTTTGGGATGTGTGCTTGCTACCCCAATTTTTTGAGGATTGCAAAGGATCTTCCACACATGGATTTTTGAGATTGGATACTTTTCTCAGCAGCTATATCTTTCCAGAAATTCATGTAGGAAAGTGTCAAAGCCTGTAGCTCTCAGGGTATTAGAAGAAATTACTGCTTGAGCAGTCTCATTCCAGAAATTGCTTTCCTAGAAGGGAATAAGGAAGAACAAACATGGGAGGGGATTTTCTCCTTCTCACCTGGACTAGTTTTATGTCTAACCACAAAGGTGAGCTGGATGGTTGTTCTGTGTCCAAATTGTTCATCAACATGGAAAAATATTTATGAGAGAGCTCCCTGTCACTTGGACAGCCTGTCAAATGATGGCTGAATAGCAAAGGTCATTGTTACTCATTCCCATGAACTGCTGCAGCTACACTGGGATGACTGGAAGGTCACAAGTGCTTTTTTAGCAAAGGGCAGATTCTCTGAAGTGACTTTTGAAACTGCCTGTAGCCTGAATTTACTTTCAAAGGGAGGCTGCTGCGCTTTCAGGTTCCCTTTGTAGTCTTGGTAAAACCTTTTATTGACTTACCATCAGGGGATTGTGAGGAAAAGGGGAAAACACCCACAAGAGGCGATTGTTTGATCTCTGTCCTTCCTTGTTGTGCTTGTGATCCGCAGCCTTGCCTCAGATACAGCTTCTGGTGGGATTTTGTATTTATGTTAGAATGCTTCTGTCTCCTGCACCGGACGTGGGTTTGGTTTTTCTCCTGGGAATGTATGTTTTTGTTTGAGGAGGAACACTCCAGTGTTCCTCAAGTGGGTGAATGAATCATGGAAATTCCGTATTACGGACGGATGGAAAGATAATAAAGTATTATATGTGGGCCCTCATAGCAAGTTTGCTTTGCCTACTTTGCAGGTAAAAGGGATTAGTCTTTCTCTAGTAAACACAGTGCAGAGGATGGAAAAGCCAGCTGGGCTTGTTTGGAGTTGCTGTAGTTGTTTAACACAGGTATTTTTTTCAGACCCTACGGGGCGTCCTCCTTGGGGAAACACAAGCAGCTTTGTCACTGTGTGTCACCCTGCTCAGAGCAGGAGCCAAAATCAGTGCCCAGGTACCATTAGGAGAATAATTCCCAGGTTAGAAAACTGGAAACCCCTCTTCTGACTTACATATTTTCAAGTTCTATTTTAACTTCATGAGGGTCCTGCCAGATGTCTGTGTGTGAGTGGATCCCCCAAAAACTTGAGCCAAACTCGTGAGGCCTTTTCACTGCAGACATGCTCCTAATGCCAAAGCCAAATCTGGCCAAGAGTGGGCAACCTCTGAAGCACAGCACACCCTGTAGCTCACATCAGGGGTCTTTGTATTGAGATTCCTGACTTCAAGTAGATAACAGCACTTTTCCCAACAATTTTAAATCTAGAATGAAAAATGCTGTGCAAGCAGTAAAAGGCAAAACCTTTTTATGCCAAACATCAGGAATGTGGTGTTTCGGAACACAGAGGGGTACTCTGTGCTGCCTGTTTTTATTTGCCACTCCTGATCTCTTTTTCAGGCAGCTGGATCCTTATCTTCCTAAAAAAAGCTT
Organism: Phainopepla nitens; assembly: GCA_013400175.1. Classification (NCBI taxonomy): domain Eukaryota; kingdom Metazoa; phylum Chordata; class Aves; order Passeriformes; family Bombycillidae; genus Phainopepla; species Phainopepla nitens. The sequence goes on from VXBQ01015473.1 coordinate 158,618, forward strand.
CATGCCAGGCTTAATGCTCATCTCACCCGACAGTTCTAGGAATGGGGCATTATGTTGGTCAATAGGAAGCTAGAGAACAATCACTTAATGGCTTTAAGTCATTCTTTTGCTTGGCAGAAAATAAAAAAAACAACATCAGTCCATCCAATGGATCTCCTTGGCCAGACTTCAAACATGCCCAGACCCAGAAATACAGCTTCACAGAGTGCCTAGGTACCCTCCCACCCTCCATGTGCTCACCATGAGCTCTCCTGATTTGTTTGCTGGAATTCCTTCCCCTTCTGAAGGTGTGTGTTGAGGGACATGAGACCTGAGCTATTTGTGCCCATTCTGTGGTGCACAAAAACCCTTCCAGACAGAGACCTTCCAGGCAATCCTTCACTTTTCTTTCTTCACATCGATTACATCCCTGGGTTGCAGCCCTGGACAATCTTTTCAGGTGAGTTGCACATGGTCTTTCTCCTCCCTAGTTTTTGAGTTAGGCTCTCCAGACTTTTACCATTTGCTTTACATTTCAGTCATAAACCTGTCCTTCACTAGTGCTTCCCAGGATCTGCTCATAGAAAACAAATGTCAAAGGCACAAGAAGTGCTGATTTTAGGATTTAATCAAATTTCCTTGGGACTACTGTCTGCACAAGCCACCAGCCTCAGTCACATCTGTCAATTCTCTTCCTTAATGCATCAAACCCTGTATTAAACACAGGCTTGAAAGGCATTTTAGCTTTATTTTCCCACAGGTAATTGCATTTCTGTGTACCCTCAAAATGCCTCAGAAGCATTCCTGGAGTTTAGGGTTGGCTCTGTTGCCAAATTTAAACTGGAGAAAGAAGGTAGAGCCCAGGGGACTCCTAATACCCAGAGCTTTCTAGATTTAGTTCAAATTCTTCACACTGCAGCCAGGCAAGCTCAGAGCTAGGGCAGCCCTGCAGCACAGCTGTTTGTTTGCAGTGGAGGAAATAGAAGTGCCATTCAGCAGGAATTGGCTCACCAGCTTTCCCAGCTGCTGGGTGACAAGCATCCCTCATGGCTGGTACAGGGGGCACCATTCTGTCCTTCGTGGCTCCTCTTTGGCTACAAACAAACACGACCTGGATTTGAGGCAGCCCTGAGGGGCAGGTGTTGCTCTGGGAGATGCTGAGGACTCCAGGCAGGAAATCCTGGCTTCCCCTCTGTCCTCTGCAGATAAGTATCTCCAAGCTGGACCATCAAACTGTCCCTGTTTCCTTATCACCTCCAACGGTGTCCGATCTGGTGGGAAAGGCTGCTCTTTCCAGCCTCGTTGCCAATTCCTCTCTTTCCAGATATAGCTGGTTAGAACAGGGATATGGCTCATTTCCCTGAAGTCCTTTAATTTGCAAAGCTCTGCTTCCATCTATAGGCTTGGTGGAGACCCAGTGCAGAGCCCACCACCAGGCCCAGGCTGGCTCCTGGGGTGTGCTGGATGGGGACAGCCATCCCAATGGCCAGCAGGCTCACAAACCACATCCCAAACAGCGTGTGACCACAGAGTCATAGAAAATCCTGACTTGGAAGTGACCCACAAGGATTAACCAGTCAAATTTCTGGCCCCTCTGGCACATGACAACCCCAACAATCCCACCCTGACCCTGGGAGTGTTGCCCAAACCCTCCTGGAGCTCTGGCAGCCTCGGGGCTGTGCCCATTCCCTGGGGAGCCTGGGCACTGCCAGCACCCTCTGGGGGAAGAACCTTCTCCTAATATCCAACTAAACTCCACCTGAAACAGCTTCATGCCATTTTCTTGGATCAGTGGTCACCAGAGAGAAGAGATTGGAGCTGCCTCTCTACTTCCCTTCCTGGGGAAGCTGCAGACCATGGTGAGGCCTCTCTCCAGTCTCCAGCTGAACAAACTAAAGGACCTCAGCCACCCCTCATAAAGCTTTCCCTCTAGACCTGCCCCAATTTCATGCTGCTCCTTTGGATGCTCTCTAATAGCTTCATATCCTTCTTATATTGTCCCTTGTCCTATACTGATTGTCAAACATTACAGTGGCTTCAGCATCCAGGTGCTTTGAGGGGCTTTGAAGGGTTTTAAGTCCAGTGGTGATGGTAGCACTGAAGGGCAGTCAGGGAAACTCAAGGTGTGGAGGAAAGCAGCCTGCAAGCACTGCATATATGAAATTGAAAAGTTTGCCCAGTTGTCTGATATCTGATAGAAGCTGGGAACCCCAAATCCATGTTATTCTTGCTGTTTTCCCCAGATGTTTTGGCTGGCTCAGCAACCTCAGCCCAGCCGTGCAGGTGCAAACCTCTGGCAGGCGGCTGAGCGTGTTCTATAAAACCTTAAAATGCTTGAAGGCAGCGTGCAGACATGACTGATTTCCATCCAAGGCACAGTCTTTCCTCCAGACTTTCCCTCCAGGCATCCAAAAGCAATTTCAGCCAGCGTTTAATGGGGAGGCTGCGGGATGTCTGAGTGCTCCAGCTCTGTGGTGGACCCGCATCCCGTGAGTTACACATTGCTCAATCCTGGTCACAAACTATTTTTTTTGAAAGAAGCTGTAATTTAATAAAACCTGTGTTTGTGGGGCTGCTGCTTGGAGAGGAGACTTTTATCTTGCAGCTGCATGGAAAGCATCAAATTCAGAAGGAACAGGGACATCTTGCCTTCGCTTTAGGGCTCTGAGTGCCATCTCCCAAATTGTGACAGTGGAACTGGTTTTTTGTCTTTCCCTTCCATTTGGAAGAAGTTTCCATGGCACAGGTTCTGTGCCCAGAGCCACTTATGAGTATTCTTATTATATAAATTGCAGAATGATTTGGGTTGGAAGGAACATTAAAAAAGATCATTCAGTTCCAACCCCCTGCCATGGGCAGGGACACTTTCCAATAGACCAGGTTGCTCAGAGCTTTGTCCAAACTTGTCTTGAACATTTTCAGAGATGGAGTGTCCAATATACATTTAGTACATACACATAGATAAATACATACATACATATATATACACACAATGTTTATTTTTTATAAATATATATATAAATGTGCATTATAGTATATATATATAGTGCATATATATATGTTTTATGTACACATATATTTACATTGCATAAACATGATATATTATAGTGTTTATATGTGTATGTTGGAGAAGGTCCTTTACTATCTTTTAGTGATCTTCAAGCCGAAAAAAGTTTAAAGCTACGCCTATTTTTGATTTCTTATAACTTTTTTTTTTTTCGGTATATCACATTGCCTCCTGCGTGAACACTGCTATCAGTGAGTGGCAGAAAACAGATGGTGAGAGATAAGAAAGTGTGACGGAGTTTGGGTAGGATTTTTGGAGGGCTGCGTTTTTCTGGTCCACAGGCTGGGCTTTAATTGTGAGGCGGACTCCGACGGGATTAATTTCATTGTCTGGACAGGAATAGGAAAAAAAAAAATGAGCAGGAATTAAGTTATTTTCCACACTGGGTCTGCTCTGTAATTTGGTGCACGCCCCGGAGCAGGGGTATCAAAGCAGCCTTGAAGTACAGCGGCAACCGCAAAAGGTGAAAGAGACCCGTCCCGCTTAGGAAGAAAATGAGTTTTAATATGCTTATGTCACCAAATAGGCGCGGATATCCTCAGAGTTTCACGTTGAAGTCGCCCGAGACCGGGAGCGGGGCGGAGGCAGCGGCGCGGGAGGCAGAGGCGGAGCAGGGGAAAGAGGAGGAGGCGGAGGCGGGGGATGCTCGAGGCGGAGCCGGGGCGGGCCGCAGGGGAGGCGGCTGGAAAACAGGCCGGCGCTGGTTCTCGGCCCGCAGTGCCCGCAGCCGCC
>VXBQ01015473.1:162404-225151 GCA_013400175.1 Phainopepla nitens
CCCGGCTCCGTCCCCGCTCAGAGCGCCCGCGCAGCGGCGGGGAGAGGGTGGGGGGCTTTGTCTGGGGGCACAGAGCCCAGACCCGTCTCACACGCCCACCTCGCCAAGCCGCTCTAGGGGCCATTCCCTGTGCCCCGTCCCACACACCTGCCCGAGGGGTCGTTCCCCGTCCCAAACACCGCCCCGAGGGTTCAGCGGTGCCCCGTCCCAAACACCGCCCCGAGGGTTCAGCGGTGCCCCGTCCCAAACACCGCCCCGAGGGGCCATTCCCCGTGCCCCATCCCACAGTCCCACCTCCCCAAACTGCTCCAGGGGACGTTCGCTGAGCCCCATCCCACGCGTCCCGAACCTCCCCAGGAATTTGCTGACCCTCCTTCCTCTGCCCCTTGACACCCCAGGCCAGGTGCAGAGCAGGTGTCATCCCTCCCGCTTTTCATGGGGACCTGCTCTCTCGGCTCAGGGCAGAACACGCATGGTTCTGTTGGGATTTTGGGGTGGTTTGGGTGGTTTTTTCACCCCTCCGGTGTGTTGATGCCGGTGTGTCTGCCGCATGTGACACCGCATTCTCCGCCTCGGCGTTCGCGGTGATGACACGGAGAGGAGAGCAGGTTAAGTGGGGATGTCACCGTGGAGGGGATGCGAGTGACGAGCGGCGAAGGCTCCCTCCCACTTGTTTGTGTTTCTGGTGTTTTCGTGTTTATACAAAGCTGTTACAATACCGGGGGCTTGGCGTTTCACACCGATCTGGCGTTTTCATTCGAATCCATCGACTTCTGCGGAATTGCTCTCTCTTTGAGATCGGTGTGGTAGATGAGGGATTACTCCTGAATGCCGAGTAGTGAAATGCACAAAGCGACTTGTCAGTTACTGAAACTGACCTCAAAACAAAGCTTTTATTTACATTCTCAACCCCATACACAGAGCTGCTCTGCTGCGTCTTTGCTCTGCTCATCCCAGAAAATGCTCTCCTTGGATTACAGACACGCTGTCTCAAACCTGGTGCCGGGACCAGCTGTAATTGGCTGATATATTAGATGTAAACACGAGCTTTACATAAAAGTGAAACCATATGTATCGCCTAACACATGTCCACTCTGTGATCCTACACAAACAAAGTCGAGCCCAGAGCCCTGTCCTTAGCTCACCCTGCTGATCCACTTTTCCCGTAGCCTGTACGACGCAGTCTTGTTCCCAGAGTTACCAGACAGGTTTAGTGGAGAACAAGAAATCAGCCCAGGAGCATTTCTGTGTGTTGTGCAAGAATGCTGTTATGTTCTCAGTCCTTTACAGATGTTGTTTTATTGACTTAGTGATAACGTTTTGCTCTCCTAGGTCCTTTTCCCTTTCCAGATTGTTAGGCCAGCACTTACTAATCTTTCATGGCACTGCTGTGGAACAGATGTACTGTGTTTTTTAGGGAGTAGCAAGCTCTGTGGTTTCAGCTGGCTTTGCCTCTAAGAAAAGCCAGCACTGCCTTTCCCTCGTGCTGCTGTTGTGGAGTGGGTAGCCGGGCTAGGAAGCCTGTTTGGATGACTACTGAGCTGGCAAAAATCCAGCTATAAACTCCAGGCTTGGGTCTGACTCAGTGCCTGGATGCAAATCATTATGTTTACCTGGACTTCTTTGGGTTTGGAGCAGCATCCAGCTGGTATTTTGGCTGAGCTGTGTGTGGAAAGGGATGTAGAGGTCTGAGGCTTTAAATGCTGGAAATGCTGGCTGGTGTTGGGTGCTGCGGTCGTTTATCCCTCTCCATCCTTTGGCTGTGTGGAGCAGGGGCTCTGGAGCTGTTCTGCTTTGTGCCACGCTTCCCTGAAACCCTGGAGCGTTTGACTGGAGCACCACAAACACGCTGCGCCTGTCTTGGGATCCCGTGTCCCCAGCCCTGCTGCTGCTGCTGCTGCTGCAGGCACTCGTGGTTGTCTCTCTCTGGTTTGAGCTGGAAGCACTTTCTCCCCGTTGTGTCTCTCCCACCAAAGTGTCACGAGTTTGCCGTGGTGTCTCGGAACTCGGTGTTCTGCTGGGATGGAGGAATCTCAGTTGACTTGGTGGCACTGGAGGGGTTGAGGTGGAGTTTGGAGAACTCTGTCAGACTGTTGACATTCCTTACAAACTGCAGACGGGGTGTTTTCTGGGCTGTCTACAGCATCTAAGAGGTGTGATGGTGCTTTTACTGACCTCTCCTTAAGCAAAGTAGTGTAATTTGGGTTTTTCTCACTTGTCCATCCTGAAAAGCTGTCGGACCCCTGCCCATCTCTGCCTCAGAAGCTTGGAGGAGTGTTCCTGCATCTTGCTGCCAGGCTCAGGAGTTTAACTGCCTGTCTCTCACCCCCACTTCCATCATTTCATATTTTCGCTTCCTGTCATCTCACTGAGAAGTAATCCTTTCTAATAAAATCTGAGGTTCTCCCAACTAAATTTGTGCTGGCCCAAGTGAGGGTCTAAGGAAAATTGTGATGCCGACTTGTGATATTTGTGGGATTACTTTGTATGATTGGGTTGTACAAAGAAAAGAGAGAAATTATTTTCTCTGTTTTTTTCACAAGTGTTAAAACGCAGCCTGCTGTGTTTCACAAATCTCACCACTGTCTCCTTCTCTCGGTAATGGTAATTAACAGAGCAGAAAATGGAAAAATGTAGAAATACCCTTTCCCACTGGCCACAAACATTAGTCCTCTCCAGAAGTTAATGAAGTCAAGTCTATGGAAATTAAATAACTGGTTTTTTTTTTTTTAGTTCTGTTGGTGAGCTAAAACATTTTGTCTGAGTGGTAAATAATAAATAAAAGGGCTGTAAGGATCTCCTCTTGGAATTGATGTGGGTGAAGAATGGATTTGAACTATTCTCTCTCTGGAGAGTCTGAAACCTCTGGCTTTAAGATGTGGCTGAGGGATCTGTCCTGCTCTGCTTGCATGCAAAAACTGATCCAAGCACAGCAGTAATGTGGGAGAGAGATGGTAACCCACCATGAGAATAGGGAATAGAAACACCATAAAAAATCCCAACTGCAACCAATTCATCAAATTATGGAATCCTAAGACAGAAAGAGTTTTACAAGTGACACTTCAGAACCACCTTTATGGTGTTTCCAGACTGTGTGGTCATCTTTGTTGTCTTCCTGTTGAGGGAACATGAAAATTTTCAGCTGCCTTGATTTTGTGTCCCCTTCTCATTGGCTCTGTTGCTGTGTTGGCTTTGCTGTGTCCAGGCATTCCGTGCTCCGTGTTGAGGGCACGTGGGTGTGGGCACTGTAATAAATCTTGAGTTTACAGGAGTCACCGTGGAATTTGGTTGAAAATCTTCTTCTTTTTTTAAATTTTTTTAAATTTTTTTTAAATTGTCTTAACATTTCAGTGGTTTCTTCTTGTTTTAACAAAAGATTCCAGAAATACTGTGGGTGGGATAATGAACCACTTGGAAAATAAATCTTTGTGGTGGCTCCAGTTACCAGCATGAGTGTGGTGGCACCTGAGGAGCACATTGGTGTGGTGCAGGTGCTGTGTGGCTTTGTTTTGGAGAGTGGCTTTGGAGGAACCTTAGTTTGAGGTCCTGTTTTTGTGTTTCCACGAGAGCCAGTGCCCTTGAGGGGCCCTGGGATAGGGCTGGGGGTGTCCACCTGGAGAAGAGAAAGCTCTGGGGATACCTTGGACCACCTTCCAGTGCCTGAAGGGGCTCCAGCAGAGCTGGAGAGGGATTTTAGTTACGAGCCTGGAGTGACAGGACAAGAGGGAATGGCTTCCCACTGACAGAGGGGACTTTGAGATTAGATATTAGGAAGGAGTTCTTCAGTCAGACGGCGATGAAGCCCTGGTGCAGAAGCTGTGACTGACCCTGGGTCCCTGGAAGTGTCCAAGGCTGGAGAGGGCTTGGAGCAACCTGGGATAGTGGAAGGTGTCCCTGCCCATGGCAGGAGAGTGAAACAAGGTGAGCTTTCTGTCTCTTCCAACCCAAAGCATTCTGTGATTCAGCCAGCAGCCCTGAGCTGTGGGTAACACAGCACCCAGGGTTTCTATATCAATGTATTTGCTGTCTGAACCCAACAGCAGCGTCACAAGGACGTCTGCCCTGGGAGATGTGCTCTATATTATGGTGACCTTTTCCTCTGGAAATCTTTAAATGCAGTGAATGTGGTGGTGGTTGGTGAACTTTAATCGTGCCCTTGGTTTTAAGCGCAGTTTTGGTGTTATTTTTTGTGGCGACTGGAAATTTTTGTTTTGTTTTGGCACGCTGGGGCCAGGGCCGTGAGGTAGCAAGGATGGGATGGAAGGGAAGTTGCAAGGATGGGATGAAAGGGAAGTTGCAAGGATGCAGCAGGGCGTGGTTCGGCTCTGGGAGAGGCCTGGGTTGCTCTGAAGGTGATGAGCTCAGCAGCAGGAATGTAATGCAAGAGGGGTCGAAAAGCCCCTCCTTGCTTTTCCTGCTGGATTTTGATCCCTGAGCTATTCTTGGGTAGTTCTCTGCTACCCAGCTCTGCTTTAAAGTCTCAGTTGAACAAGGCACTTATTGTTGGTGCTCTCTGATTCCAGATGATGGTGGCTGGCAGCTTGCTGGGTCTGAGGGAGGCAGGTTTTGCAGCCCCAGAGTAGTGATTCACGCAGGGTTGTTGTTGGGTATTCCCTCTTTGGGGCAGTTTTCCACACTGCCACGTGTGAGACCACGTTTCTCTCACTTCCTGGAGTGGAAGGATGGAGGGAGCACTGGGGGCCACAGAACACATCCGTGCCAGAAAGAGAGTGAGGAGATCTCAGCTGGGGAGGGCCCTAAGGAACTGAACTGATGTAAACCCAGACAATTTCAGCTTGAAGGGAATTTCTGGTCTGGTAACTTACATTTCTTCTATCCAGTAGGTCTTTTAATGGCTGCAAAGCCTTTATAATGGCTTGAAAAGTTCATTTAATTCTACTTTGTGTGTGTGTGTACTTACTGAATTCAAAGGCAGAAACTACCTTTTAAGAAATAAGAAAATATTTGTTTTCCTGACTGATGAAGTCTAAAACTAAATGGATGTAGAAAACTTTTGAAGAATGGATACTTAGTTACTCATTTCTTCACCATTCATTATTCTGCATAATGCCAGATTTTCCTTAAGTGTGTCCTCTAGATTGAGCTGAGTGGCATGGAACAGTGTAGGCTGCTGGCATGCTTGGAATGACTGAAACATTGGATGGGATACGGTGATGTTTGCACACTTTGAGAAAGGGGAGGAAAAAAGCACGTTGGTTTTAGATCATTTGTGTCATGAAGTACTTACTCAAGCTGCCTTGTAGCTGATGTAGGCAGAAGATGCCTTGTGCTAAGTGAAGCAGATAGTCCTAGCCTATCCCTAAACTGGGAATTGCAGAGGAAAGGAGGAGTTTCTTTTCCTTTATAAGAGTTGGTTCAGTTAAATTAATTTTTCAGGGCAGGTGGGGAGTGGATTTTCTCCCAAAGAGGTTGCACAGGTGTAACATTCAAGCATGCTCACCTGATGTTTCTGTTGGATGAGTATTTAGTCTGAAACTGAATTGAAAATTCTCCTGTCCTATGGGATGCATGTTCCAGGATATAGATTTAACCTCCTGCTATGATCTCCAGCCTTCTTCTAACAAGATTTTCTTTTTTGCAATCAGCCACTGTTGTGATCCCAGAGGACTCTGCCTGGAAGATGTGCCTGGTAATCCTTTGGTGGAGCTCCTGAAGCTCACAGACCCTTTGGGAAAGCTGGGCAAGCTGGCACGAGGGCTGTTTTGCAAGAGCCTGGCTTTGGGAGTGGAGCTGCCCTGAGATGTTTTCTCTGAGCTGTCCTGTGTCCGACTGCTTGTTTCCTCTCTTGCATAACTCTTTTCCAGCCGTCAGAGCATAGGCTGACAGCTGACTTACTCTGATTTAAGATGCTACTTCTAGGAAAAGGGGTCATCCTGTTCCTGTGCATGTTCTGTAGTGACTGTGGGTGCGAGATCTCGGTCAGGGAGCCCCCACACCTGGCAGAAGATTATTATTTTTATGGGTTTATTTTTTATTTGGATCCAATCCCTGGCCCGTCCCATGACTGCTGCTGTCAGCACTACACGTACAGTCAGGGCTGTCCTTTAAGGACAGTACAAACTGGGATCTGAGTTTTCTGGGATTGCATAACTGTGCCCTCAGATATGTCAGGGTGTACTGACAAACACACACACGTGTGGGTATAGCTGCGATGTGCTCATGAAAGCACTCACACGTGTGAGTATTTCTCCCTGGGACCACTTCTGTCAGTTTGCTCCCTTGTTGTTCCATAGACAAAGCCTGGAGTTTGACTTTGGATTTTCAAGAATGAGCTGAGAGGATTGTTGGGGGGGGCACGCAAGGAAGCAAAAATTCTTAAAACTGCTTTGATAGGTCGAGCTTTTAACCCTGAGATAAAGGTTGGTGCTTCAGAGTTTGCAGTTTACACTCTGCTGCTTGGATGCCCTGACCCCACGGGACACTTTGTGCCATTCATTAATGCTTGCAGGAGCATAAAGTCCTCCCAGCAGACTAAATTAAATGTCCTTTTCTAGTCTTGAGGATCTCACACTGTCACTCCAGTGTCACAGTGGCATCTGGTGTCTCTGTTTGGGCTTTGAGAGAACTTGACAAAGGGCTGAGTGTGACCTCGGGCTTTGGAGTGAAGCGCCGGGTCATTACCCTGTGTGTCCCCTGATTCCCTTGGGGTGGGATCCAGGGCTGTGTGGTGGGCAGGGATCCAGTCCTAAAGATCATACACTTGAAAATATTCCAGGGAGGAACAGAAGAAAGGCCTGAAGAGAGAAAAGAGAGACCTGCAGGGTGAGATGGGAAGGGGGCGAGTGGGAGGGACAGTGGGGATGGGCTCCTGTTAATCACTGTCCCCGTGCTGTGGGATGTGGGAAGGCTGTGCTGGGGAGCTCCTCTTCCCGTGCCTGTTCTGTGGGTCCAGCTCTTTGTGTTCTCCCTGTATTGCTCCTCCAGGAATAGGGGGAGAAGGTGCCATGTGGGAACAGGCAGCTGCTGCACGTGCGATCTCACAGTGTTTCTCCAGTGTGTGATGGAAATATTAGGGAGCCTGCGTGCTTTAGGGCTTCTGCTGACGTGTTCTGTTGTCATATTTCTGGTACAAGCAAAGAGCTGCAGGGCCAGAAGGGACCTTAAGTTGTCTAATCTGACCTCCTGCCCCAAGGCTGGGTCAGATCTATCTAAACTTTCCCAGCAGATGGTTGTCCAAAGCAGTTGTTAAAAGCCTCTAGTGATGGACTTTCCTTATCTTCCCTGGGTGACCCTTGAAGGTCCGTCATTGTTCTTGCCATTACCAAGATTTTCCTAGTTTCAGACTTTGATTTCTGTGCAGCAGCTGAGAATTGCTGTCCTCATGCCCTTTTGTTACTGTACAGAGCCAGCTCTTCAGTCCTCTGGAGCTCCCTTTGGGAATCTCTGGGCAGTGTCTTCCTTGAGCTGCAGGGTCCAAAACTTGCCTGGAGTGCTGATACCTGTGTGTGCTGAGCCAGCAAACACCATTTGGTGTCTCTGAGGTAGACTTTTGGGGTGTGATGAATGCATTTTAGTTTTGGACAGAGCGCTGGCTAAGTGTTTTTTCATGGAAGGTTTTATTGTAGCTTTGTCTCTTTACCAGCTATAAAAACAGCATGTGCTCTTCTTGCTCAAGTGCTGTCTTTTCCACAGGGATGTGCTCTGGAACTCTGGCTGTTCCAGAACAACTCCTCCCTGCTGTAAGGTGAAGGAAGGCCTTGCCAGAGCTGCCCTGACCAAGGCTTTCCCCATGATTAGCTCGATTACAGCTCAGCCACTGTGCTTTCCTGCTCTGACCTGCCAGCTGTAGCTCAGGAGTGACCTTCCCTTCTCCCTGCCTGCCGTGATTACACTCTCTGCATCTGATTTTGTACCTACTGTCCCTTTGTTCCCCTGAAGGATTCAGGTATTCATGCCTTTCTGAAGCTGGTAAAAAGTGGATGTGAAGATTATTCTGAGAGGTAGCACTCAAACATAAAACATGACAGAAAACAGATCAGCCAGCACTAGAAGCATTATTTGCTAAGGTAAACTCCTTCACTTTATTATTTTGGGGGAAAAAACCCAAAACTTGCCTCTGTGTGTTGTTCCAGGCATTTTCTCTGGATCTATTAACACCTCTGTTATACCTTTCAGTGGGAGAGAGTAGGAAGTATATGTGAAAGGTTTGTCTGCACACAGAGGGCCTTTGTCCTGAGACAACTGAAGAAGCTCTCACCAAAATGAAGGCTGGTCTGGACAGGTCTGAAACATCTTTTGGCATCGGCTTGTGTTTATTGCTGTGGGAAGAGCAGGTAGGGAGGAGCAGTCTGGCTTCTTTTGTTTGAACTATCAGAAAGTATCTTTGAATTCCTCAGTTTTCTTGCAGAGTTTTTGTACGATAGCTTGTGTAATGTGAGTCCCCAGTTTCTCTTGTTCTCTTTCCAATTGCAGTGAAAGCTTTGGTGTTTCATTCCTTACTTTTTTTCTCTGTCAGTTGCAGACACTGGGATCTTTAGTCATATGGAAGGTATTTTAGTGACAGCTTTAGAGACTGAAGTACTTGGTAGCACTGAAGAGGTGTAAAGTGATGTAGACTCTTGGGCAAAATCCCTTTTCCAGTGTTCTTTGATAAAGATTTCTTAGAACTGAAGAGTAAGTGAAGTGGCACAGGAGATTGGAAGCGCTCTCATCTGACCTCCTCCAGACTGGGCCAGGATCAAAGGTAGGTTTCCTGTGAACTTTTCTGGACCTTTCTAGTCAAGAATGGCAGGTTAATGCCATGCTTAGTGCTCTTGTGGTGAGGAATACTTTCCTCCTGTCTGATCAGTATTCCCCTTGCTGTCAGTAATTCCCATTGTTTCTTGTCCTTTTGTTTCTGCCATCCAGTCTGACTCCATCTGCTCAGTAAACCTTCATTAGGTAGTTGAAGACAGTAACTGGATCCCCCACTAAACACCATTTCTTCTCCAAGTTCAACAGCCCCTGTTCCCTCATTCCCTTCTCACAGCAGGTGTTCCAGTCTGTTGGCTGCTGCCTTTCCAGCTCAGTGATCCCAGAGTCATGGAATCACAGAATGCTTTGGGTTGGAAGGGACCATAAAGAACATCTAGTCCCACCCCCTCTCATGGGCAGGGACACCTCCCACTAACCCAGACTGCTCCAAGCCCCATCCAGCCTGGCCTTGGACAATTCCAGGGATCCAGGGGCAGCCACAGCTTCTCTGGGCACCCTGTGCCAGGGCCTGCCACCCTCACAGGGAAGGACTGCTGCCCCATATACCATTCATCCCTGCCCCCTGTCCATTTAAAGCTGTGTGTTTCACCCATCCAATCAGTATCTCCCCATTTTTCTGTGTTGATGAACCCTGCACTCTTGTTCTTTGATGACTGTTACCTTGTTTTCAAACAGAGATTAAAGCCAGAGGGTTCAATTCAAGGGAACCAAACTCTGAATTTTCCTGCTGGATTTGGAAGGAGAGATCTCCCCTCAGGCTTTGTCCTTCTCGCTTGCCTGCACTAGTCTGTTCTTAGGAACATTTCTGGCTTAAATGGATTCAGCTAAATCTCACACCTGGTGTTTTTTAATTTTGTTGTTTCTCCACAAGGTACTCTCAGGTCTGCTGTTCCACAAAGCACGGCAGTGGGCAGCTCAGGACAGGACTTTGCAAGACATAGCTGAGTGCTTTCCATGGCTCATCCCTTGGGCTTGGCCTTCATGCACCTGTGGGACACTGTTGAATGTCACCATTTTGCCCTGACCCTCTAAGAGCCTTTTCTGGGGTCTTACTGAATAGAGAGTTGCTCCCTGTGTTTGTATTTGTACCTGGGGCTTCTCTTTCTTAATTATTGATGTTGATATTGGACGAGTGCATGCAGATCATTTAGAAATTGAAATCTGTACACTATGGTGCTTGCAAATCCTCCCAGCTGAATCATCTGTTGGATTTTTGGCCATACATTCCAGTCTGTCATCCTGACTGGTAATGAAAATACTGCACAGCTCTTATGCCTGGCTGGACCCGCTTTCCAGTGCCCTCCCAATTAGATAACTAACCCTTGATAATTATGCTCCGAGAAGGATGCTGTCATGCAGCCATTTTATGGTGATTACATCTAATTAATGTTTTCTTAGGTGGATCTTATGGGAATGTCTTGTGGAACATTGTCAGAGCTCATACAGATTGCATTTCTGAATCTCCTTATCAATCCTGTACATTTTTTCCTGATGATGCACAGATCCTTTATTGCTCCACAGATTTCTAATGTTGGAAGGGACCATAGAGGTGAGGAAACCTGCCCCTGTCCACACTGAAAGTTCAGCTGAGCAAGTCACACCAGATTGATCAGGAGTTTTGTAACGGGACAGTTGTGACATGACAGCTCCAGGAGATCAAGAGGAAACAAGCATGATGTGTTTATGGATCCCAAACAAAATTAAACAATTACCTGAATCCAGTCTTCGGAGCAGCCTTTGAACGAATCCCAACCCTTTTTGTGCAAGGGCTGGGAACATAAAGAACGTGTCTAATCTGTCCTGATCTCAGGCAGCAGTTATCAGTGCCTACGTGCTGCTACTCAGATCTCGTTAGCTGCCTAATTGGATAATAGGCAGGACACTTCACAACTGCATAAGTATATTAAGCTTAATCTGCTCTGGAGCAGGGAGGGGAAGAGGCTTGGTGACAAATGGACACAGGAAGATGCACAGAGGGGCAGGGGTGTAAATATGGGGCTGTGTCCCCATCACTTCAGTCCCAGTAACTCTCTGAGGCAGAGGCTCTGTGTGTCTGCAGCGTTTGCATCAATGCTGGAGTCCCAGAGCAGAGAGTTACAGCACTTTCAGGCTTTACCCATGTTTGCCAGGCAACTTCACCTTCAAAAGCACAGTTCTAGTAGTTAAATCCCTTTATAATTTCTTTTTAATAAAACAAGCAGTATAACTTAATACCTGTGTTTAAATCCGGCGTGATAGAACACAGAGAAGCATCCTGTGTGTTTGTGTGATACTGGACTTTGCAGCACATTCCTGATCCTAAAGCTTGTTGTTTCCAGTACATGCAGATGCACAGTGGACAGAGTCAGAAAGCTTCCACACTTCTGTACATGAAGAGGAGAAGCTATTTGATTGTTAAATACTCTTCCCTTTTTTTCCTGAAAAAATGCAGGTACTGCAGTTACCCAGTTTTAAACTTTTGGAGTGGGGTGCCTCGTTCCAAAGGTGCAACAAAACCTAAGTCAGATTCTTGTAGAAGATGTGGGTATATAGAGCACATTTCATGAGTTGTCACCACCTGTTCTGTTCTCAGGGGGAGGGATCTGCAAGAGACACTTCTGGGTGCAAAAAGATGCCTCTGCCAAGGAGTTCTTTAGCTCAAGATAGTGGGAGAGTGACTGTGTGAACTGTGTCCTCTCCATCTATTTTCTGGATTCCCTTGGGACTGATGGAGGGTTTTCACAGAAACCTCAACCTGAGCCCAACTTTTGGCCCTTTATCTTGTGTGAGGTGCCTACAGCTTTTCATTTATTTCTTGCTTAACCTCATCTTCACCTTGTGCTGAAGAGGAAGGAAAAAGTATCTTCACTTTGTGCTGTCCAGCATCTGCCTGTAGCTGGCAGGAGAGGCAGGAGCCAACCTCTTAATCTGTGTCTTAGGCAAATGTAAACTCCATTAAGTGTGTTTATCACCGAGCAGCTCATTCCCAGCTGTGCAAAGCACCTCGTGGTTGGTTTGTATGGGATGTACAGAGAATCCTCTGCTGCTTTGTCCTGACGTCTGTGTTTGTGACCAGCAAGGGTTAAGAGCAAGGCACTTGTCTGTGTGAGGACTCTATTCCACTGTACTGTGAATTTGAAGTGGAAAATGGAATTTAAATGGAAAATGTTACTAAAAAACAGAGCCCCTAAATTGCTTTTATTTTGGATGAAGGGAAGACATTGTGGGGTGTTTGGTGCATTTTGGTGTAGACAAACTCCCAAATGGGAGAACTAAAGAATAGTGATTGAATGCAGAAGAAAATTTTTATGGTTATCCACACCTGATCTAGTGCCTGCACTAAAAGCAGGGGAAAATAATATTTTTTTCCAAAGGGTGGCTCACATGTCAACAGCCAAATTCCTGTGTCCCTGTTCTGCTTACGTGGTCCCTCTGAGCACTGGTGGGGGGTAGCTGAGGGTAACTCTTCCCTTCTCTTGCTTGTGCCTGGGTCATGCTGCAATTGGAGGCATCCAGAAGACATGAAGGCGAGTGAGCTGCTACAGATGATCTCCCCAAAGTGTTGGATGTGTCAATGGCATGTTTTCTGTAGCTGTACACACCAATATTCCCTTTATCTCCCATCCAAATCTGCTGGGTATTGATGTGGACTCAGTCCGTCATCAACTTCGAGTCAGGCTCGACTTCAACTTGTACTTATTAAAGAGTGAAGAAGGCTCTGTGATATGCAGTTGATAAAGGAATTTAGAAATAAAAGTGCATATTAAACTGTCAGTAGCATTTTTTCCCCTCTTTATCTGGAAAAAAAATAATGGCATGGGTTGTTTTCTTCCTCCTGCGTGGGCAATTTCTAGACATGCCCAGCACTGGCAGGGTTGTTTTTCAAACCCAGGGTAACCCTTAGGGTGGTCCTGTCTGTCCCCTGCCTGCTACAGATCAAACCCACACCCAGACAGGCAGGAATCAAAAGCAGAACACCTGCTGGGTTGGCCTCTAGTGTGTTCTTTCCAGAAAGTTCTAAGGATGTGTTTTTTCAGGACACGAGGAGGTGAGATTTGTGACGGCGTGGATTCATCTCGCCCTTGTGGCTGAGCGTGGATGAGCTGTCCTTGTAGAGGGAGCCACGGTAGGATTGTGTCACTCTAGGTCTTCATTAGGGTCTTTAAGCACTGCTTTAAGTTTCCTGAGCTTAAGTCACAGAAGATCTGATGTCGGGAGTCAAGGCCTGGCCTGTGACAGGCAGTCCTTTGGAAAGCTGTGCAAAGATCCTCGTGTCTCTCCAAAGCAGTGCCCTGTATTTCAGAAAGGAACATTGTGAGCGAGGAGAACAAGTTTCAGATCACATGTTCCCCAGCAAGTACTGTCCTTTCGATAGGAAGACTTGTTGGAGAATGTTAATTGAGTCCCTTTTTAAATGAAGGAGGCTTTGCTTCCTTCCCAAGTTTTCAAAACAAATTTTCCAAATACAGTGCCTATGTTTCATTCAAGTGTAAATCCTTTCTCTTTAACCTGGAAGTTATCCCAGAAAAAAGCCCTATCCATTCACTGCAGGACCGACCTTTGTGGTTGTAGTGGGAAAAAAAAGAAGTGGATCAAGTTGTCCAAACAGGAAGGGAATTAAGAAAAGCCTTTGCTTAGTGAGCGGAGCTCTCATTTCAGTTTAAATGGGGTCCTACAAATTCCACTTTACATCTCCATTGCTTTTGAAGCATCACACAATGATTGAGGTGTCTGCTAAATTTAGAAATGACAATTTTTTTCCTGCCAACACACCAGCCTTGCTGGAGGGATTTCAGCATGTAGTTATGGGATGGATGCAAGCAGTGATTTAAAATTTACTGGCTTGTTATCTCATCTGACTTGCACATAGCTCTGTCCTGGTGGGGATTTAATAACTTACACTGATGCCTTTTCATTCGAGGGCATTAATGGAAATGCTTTTCTGGCACAGCCAGGTGCTTGTGCTGTTTTACATTCGGTGAAGCTGAGGCACTGAAAGGATCAAGTGTGGTGTGCTGAATAAAATGGGCTCCCACCTAAACACGTTGAAATTTTGCTTTCTTTTGAGCAGGTTATGGGTAGGACTGTTCTTTTACCCCAGTCACATGGGAAAGCTGTGGAAGCAGAGATAAATCACAAGTGTCCCAATTCACAGTTTCTGCTGTTTACCATATGACAAATCTTCCTGCTCTGTGAAAAATGTCTTAGATCTAAAATAGTCTTTTTCTTTTTTTTTTTCTCAGCCTGCGGTATTTAATAACTCTCTTTCTGAGCAACATTTTATCTCAATTCTGTGAAGCTATTTGAGGCACAGTTTCATGCAGAGGATCAATGCTAAAGTAAACTTCCCTTGTTTTGGTAAAATGTCTTGATTGTTGCAGAGAAGAAATGTTTTGAGTTCAGGTGTGCCGGGAGAAATGAAAGGCACCTTGCAACAGTGGTAATCCATCACTGGAGTGCATCCCACAGCACTCCAGCCTCCACTTTGCCTGCAAGGCACTTAGAACCTCAAAGCACAAAAAGTTGACTGGAAGAGGTTTTCTCTTGGAATCTCCAGACAAAATTTCATCCTCGGGCTTTGTTTTGAAGCTTGCAACAAGATGGGAACAAAGGTGAAGGTGTCACTGTTGTGTTTTCATCTCTTTCTTCACCCAACCTTCTGTTTCTTGTTTTTGATATCATTTGACCTTTAAAGGTCCCTTGCAGCCCAAACTATTCTGTGATTCCATGATTCATGAGCTGTTCCTGCTCTCTGCTCCTTTCTGCACTCAGGAGGAAAATCACTCAGCGTGGGGAATTGTTCCTATTGCTTTAAAGCAGGGATGTGGTCCTGTATAAGAGATTTTCCATAGCAGTACTGATTTCCTTTGAATATCTCCAGGTGACCTGAATGCAGACAGTCTGTAGTGAGCAGAATCTCTTTCCTTTTGTACTGAAATATTTCTTACTGCCGTACTCAAACCCATGGGGGAAATTCCCATCTTCTTCAAGGGCAGCTTTTGATGGGACCAGCCAGCCAGTCTGCCAGCCATAACCCAGCCTTCAGGATCTAAGGCCTTGCTTCCCAAGCTGAATTCCCCTGCCCTGGGCTCTGTGCGGCTCCAGTGCAGACAGCAGGATGGAGAAGGCTGCGTGAATCGCAGCGTGCCGGGGCCAGCCCTGGGTACGTGTCTGCTGCCTCAAAGCTGCAACATGTGGTTTGTTTAAAGCTCCTCCAGCAAAGCCTCTTTGATACAGCTGCACCTGGAGAGACATATTTTTCCTGGAGTCATGTCTAGTCTGTTCCAGGCTGAAGTCTATCCAGTTACTGTGGGAGTAAATCCATGTGGTGTTTGGCTTTTCTAATTCTGGTTCTCTTCCCATAGCGTTGCTGTTGGATTTAGTGATTTTCCCCCGTGGCTTGAATGGTAAAGATGTGGTAACTGCTCGGGGATGGCTTAAAATCAAAGATTCAGTGTGGGTGTTGCTTTCAAAAAGAGAAGAAATAATGCTATTTTGAGAGCTGTGCTGCTATTTCAGGGCAGTTTGGTAGGTCTGGGTTCTGAGAAGTGGTGAGGAAAAATAATTGCTTTTGGCTATCGTGTCTCATATGGTGTGTCCTGAAATGATCCTCATGTACACATAGAGCTGGAGCCAGTACTGAGCCTCTCTGCCTGGGGATTTGTTCCCTGTGTCACCCTCCTGGTACGGAGGATAGGAGGAGAAGAAAAGATTCTTGTTGAAACTTTGCTCCCAAGCTTGCTGCAACAAATTTAAAACCCCAAACCACAGCAAATTCCCAAGTGTAATATGGGCACCAGTGTTTATTTGACTGAGACACGATTGTGTTCTGAGTTGTGCAAACACAGGCATATTTCCTATTTAATTAAGGCTCCTTTTATGAATTAAGATTCCCAAACAATTGGAGAGAGAAGGAGGGTGGAAGAGATAAGATCTCAAGGTTGTGCAGACAGGATAGGGTGCAGCTCTTTTTGGCAGCAGGAGTGTGACTTCTGCAGAAAACTTGTTTGCAGCATTGTTCTATCAATTATGCCAGTGTTTTTAGCTTATAACCTTTTTTTTTCCTGTAGTTTACTGTCTTTCCTTCCTTTTACAGTTGTGAAACACCATGCTTTGCTTCTGCCAGGAGTGTGGAAGTGGCAGACACCTCCCAGTGCTCAGTGTGATTGAAGAGCTGGAAACAGGAGTTGGCAGAGCTGGAAATAGGGAAGAATTCCCACCAAGGGTCCACCAGAGCCTGGCAAGCTCACAGAGACACAGGAGAAAAGGCAGGCTAGTTTGGGACTGGCTGTAGCTTGTCCTGTTTAATTCAACAACTCTGAGTTGTTCCTAAGCTGTCAACCCTTTGTCCTGTCAGAGGTTTACAGAGCTTGATGCACTGGTTCAGGTTCTGGCCAGCTGTTGACAGATCCCTGGTGGTCAGCAGGATTTGGAAACCAAAGGCACTGGAATTCTTGGCTTGGTTATGATTTCTGTCGCCAGGGTTAAGGTGGGAATATCCTGATCACTGCAGCAGGTTGAATACAACTGGTGTCCCTGAGCTCTGCAGTGCTCCTGACACAGCAGGAGAGTGTTGTGGCAGTAACAGCTGTCTCTGTGATGGGTAGATATTGTGAAATACCTTCTGGGTAGGTGGGAAACCTACTACCTCTCTGCAGCCTTCCGAAACAAGGGGATGCTGATGTGCCAGCTACAGAACGTGCCTGTTCTGTCTGCAGGGGACTTGCAGAGCACTGGATTTACTGGATTTGCTCCTCTGCTGCCCAAGGAACCTGGCAAAGCTGTTCTTTTTGTCACTGCCCTGGAACTCCTTTTAGCTTCGTGATACTGTAGCCTCAGGCACATGAACCATGTTACAGTTCTGATCTTGGTAGCCTAGGCTACATTCTCAGCCCATTTCTCTTGGAATCACTTGGGATGATAACAGCCTCCAGTGGGAGTTTGTGATGGTGGAGAGGATCCTCTAGTCCTTCATTTTACCCCCACTCTGTAAATCAAGGTGCTGCCCCACTCACCAAGCTGTGTTCCTGGTAGCAGCTCCCATCCCAGCCCCTCGGAGCTGGCAGAGCCTGCCACATTCTCACGGTACCCTTCAGCCAGAGGAACACAATTATTTTCATTTTTTTTTTCCCTCAGATGAGGAGGATTTGGAAAACACATAATGGTGCATTTTATCAGCGAGTTTTAAATGGTGTGATTCATCCCCTGTGTTCTTGGCGTGACGTGCCTTGGTTTATTTTTTTGGATATCCGTGCAGTTCTGTCAGTGCCAAGCACTGTATGGAAGTGCCCCGTGGCAGACAACCTGCTCTGCCCATATGTTCCCTTTAAAAAAAAATAAAAAAAAGCCCATCTCATAATAGGAAGTCTTTATACTGCATGCCAAGATGCTTGGGGCTTGTTAAATATATTCTACTTGTCAACAACTACCCAATTTTAAAAAGTAGCCTTGGTGTGAATCAGCTTTGAACAAGTTCATTTGACTCAAGGGATATTTGCAGGCATTAAAACAAGTTGGATCACAGTGGTAAAAATGTGCAGTGGTTTCCTGATCAAAAGCACCATCGAGTGACCCTTTTTTTGTTGATGTTTTTGTTTTTTTTTAATTTCCTTCAAACCTTCAAAAGTGCAGAGATTTTCCCAGTGATTTTGGAAAGGTGGAGGAGGTTTATTGGGGTGAGTGTTGCTGGAAAATCAAGTGGCAAAGGAGATGCCTGGTGCCTCCAAAGTAGCAGGAAATCTTATTCTGGAACTTGTTCCACTGTCTTTGTTGATTGTGAGTTAATTATAAAATGTCAGATGTCATAGTTAAGGGTCTTTTCCAGCCTAAGGAGTTCTCTGAATGCTGTGGTTTATTCTTTGCCTCCCCCCAGTGTTTTTCCTGGATGATGCTGTTGTGGAAAGAGGCAAAGGGGATGGCTGTCTTGGATCATACTTGCAAAAACAAAAAGTTTTTCAGAACAATTTTTGTTGTTGTTGTTGAAGAACTCAAACATTTCTGCTTCACTTTCTGGGCCAGCAGTGCAGGACCACAGAGTGGTGCTGTGGTGGGAGCCTGTATTCTGCATAGGGTCTGATGGCCCCAGCTTTAATATCCACCAGCTTTGGGCTTCTTCTCTTTCATGACTTTGGGAGTAATTTACAGAGTTTATTTGTTTTTGTGTGCACTGAAGAAGCACAGCTTCTTCCCAGCTTGGGAAGAGGAGACATTTTAGTATGGCCCCTTCCCTGTCTCTCCTGAGATGAGAGGAGGGGATATTCCTGGAAGTGAGGGAATAAATGAAGTTAGGGCTTGGTAAGATCATCTCAGAGTAAAGGAGACCTGAGTTTGGACAGGCAAAGTTTAATGCTGTATTCCCCTGTCTCTTTTGGGGAGTGTCCAGAGGAAGAAGAGCACAGAGCCAGCCTGAAAGTCCCTGTTGCTTTGGAAAACCAATGCTGAGAAGGTTTGGGAGTGAGCTGCAGGTTTGGTGTGTGGGAAGAACGGGAAGCATTTTGGCACGCTGCTGTCCAAGAGTACACGTGGTGTGTCATTAATGCCCTTCCTTCCCTGATGCCTGATCCAGCCTCACTCCCTGTGTTCACTCACTGGGCTGGGTCAGTAATTTGTAAATGGAGCTGGTAGATGCTGATGTAAGATCAGCATTTGCAGTGCCTCGAGCCACGCTTGATGGCTTGGGCTTTTACAGAGATAAATTGTAGTGGATGGTAGCATTTATCTTCAGTTCCAACTTGTTTTTCTCTCACAGCCATCCCTATAAATTCCAGCAGCTCTCTGGAAATCAAACCACTTCAGGTTCTGCCTGTGGAAATACAAGGCAGGACACAAGAAGTTGCTTGTTGGCACAGGAGTGCTGGCTTGTTTTTGTGAGTCTGGATTCCTTGTACCACCATGGTGAGAAAGATGAGCGTGGTCATCTTTCCATCACGAGGGCTGGTGGGCAGAGATGAGGCACGCAGGGTAAATGGTGTGGGGTGCAGTCGAGAGGCTGCTGCAGAGATGATGGAGATGTTCCACTCAAAACCTCCTTGAGACCAGGCAGGATTGCTCACTCAGGTTCACGTGTCCACATGCTGCGTCTGCAAGGCTCTTTGCTCTGCTCAGGCAGGAGGAGGTGATGGAGGGGATGAAGTCTCACTGATAGGAAAAGCAGGGATTTTGCATCTGTCTCCTTTGTTTCAAGTACTGGAAAACACTGTGTTCAGGGAGACCATGCTGGTGATGGTCCTACTTGGAGCAGCAGGTTGGAGCAGAGCCTTCCTGACCCACACTTCAGTCGCTGTGAGCTGTCAGAACAGGTCTCTGCCCACACCTGGCAGCTGCCTGCAAAAGAGAGGAGCAGAACTGAGCTGGAGCTGAGTGACTCATTCCAACTGCTGCATTCACGTGGCCAACCTGTTCACACTAAAATCCTGGCTTGGATAAAGCCTGAGCACGAAGCTGACGAGGAAGCGCCACTCTGCAGGTGGTTTCAGCCCAGCAGCTGGAGGTGAGCTGCCAGCTTGTGCAGGTGTAACACGAGTTAACCCTGATCCCAGTGGCTCTATACTGTCAGTGACACAGGTTTATGAGCTTGGGAGGTGCTCTGGCATGTACAGAGAAGGCTGTGGACCATCACCCTGCTCCTGCAGCTCTGCAGGTAGCTGAGTAAACAAGGTGTGTCAGCTTCCAGTGCAGTGATGCTCCCGTGGAGCCACAGGTGCAGCTGGCCCGGGCTGGTGTTTGTACAAAGGCAGCTTGGAGCAGCAGGCTGGTGTCACCCCCTGTGTCTGACTGATGTGGAGGACTTGGCATCAATTAATAACACTCCTGAAAAGGTGTAAATGGTGATTTTTAAAAGGGCTGTGAGTTTGGCGTACAGCCTGCTGGGTTAAAAAGGAGGGAGAAGGGAGAAAGAGGCACATCTTCCAGTTTGACATGTTTGCAGCATGGAGAGCTTGGAAAGAGCATCTTGAAATAACAGGCAGTAAGAATTAATGTGCTTGTGTCTGAGGAGGCTGATGAAAGGGGGAAGGAGGGAGAAGTTACAGAATGCTCGTATGTTGTGCCAGGAGCTGTGGAGAACCACAGCTCACAGCGTCAGGAGGCTCTTACAGGCAGTGCTGGAGCCAGCCCAGAAATCCCTTCCACCTCAGCTCTGGATCTGCTCAGAGATATGATCTGTCCTGACCCGTGCTCAGGGAACAGCCTGAGTCTGAAACCTGCAAAGGTGTTAAAGGAGATAAAGTTGCTCTGACCAGAATAATCCTTCTAAGCACTTCTCCTTCAGCTGAGGAAAAAAGGTGCATTAGAGATGGTGATTGGAGATTTTGTTACTGCAGTTGCTTAGGTGAGAGTTCCTCACTACAGCCATGCTCAGTACAAGTAGTGCTGGGCTGTGTAATGGGCTAATGGCCTAACAACTGCAGTGTCTGTATATCTGCTGAATAAGTCACCTTTCTGTTCTTGTAGTGGAGCTTTTGCCTGTGGGCTCAGCTAACAGTGCTTTCAGATAAACACTTTTCCTTATGCAGCTGATGAAATAATAGAGGTTCTTACATCTATTGAAAAAAGGTTTTTGAAACTCTGGATCAAAATTTCGCTGGTAATTTTTTTTTCCTGTTTTCATCATGGTAGATTCCTGAGGTGCAAAGACCACGAAATTCTGTTTTGCAATTCAAACCTGGCCATCTCCATTGAATTGGCAGGATAATTCCCAGCACCACAGCCTGGTCTTCTGCTGGGACTAGAGTAAATATTTATGACATTGGATCCTGAGTTGAAAGCTTCAACCAATATCCTCTCTGTCTTTAGAGAAAAGTGTTTCAACAGCTGATTAGTGTCATTGTTAAAATCAGATGTTTTATTTTTGTTGTGATTGTTTTTTTCTAGCTTCTGCTCTTGGTTTCTCAATCTCACTTTGTCTCTGCTTAGATTGAATTAATTTGGTGTCACATTTTCTCTGTAAACACTTTCAGGCTGTGATGAAAAACCTGTATTACAAACACATGTGTCTGCAGTGCCCCTTCATGTGTTGATAGTATTTTGAATAGCTGCACTTAAAATAATGAGGAAATAGTAGTGTGTTTATTTCTTGTGCTTCCATTTAGTCTTTCAGCTGACTCTTGTTGCTTTTATCCAAGTTCCTTTCATGCCCATGCAATATTATTGCTTAGCTTTCTGATTAGGGATGATGCTTAATTCTCATCAAATAAAAACCTACAGGGAATAAAGTGATTCTGGTAATTTTTTCTGCTGGTCTGTGCGGTCAGCAGGGAATTTGTTTGTGTTGATGATGCATTTCTCACCCTCCAGACCGGGCTGTTACACTTGTTAATGTGAAGGCTGTTGATTCAACGCAATTTAAGAGCACTCAGAAAAGTCAGGTGACTGCTTTAAAGTGTCTGTAAGCTCCCTTTCAGCTTGGCCATCCTGATACAGGAATGCCAGAGCTCGGCAGGATGGATGGCTCCTCTTCTCCATGCCTGAAAGGCTGTGGGCAGCAAATGCAACACCTGAGATAATGGCAGGGGTGAGATGGGTCCCACTGGCAGGATCATGAATTTGGTCCCAGCTCATGGGTAAATGACAGCCTGCTGTGTGATACAGAGTCTGAAGGAAGGTCACTTTTTAAAGATTAACCAATCCTGCTGGAAAACCCCAAACAAACCCCCAAATCCCAACCAACCTTCAGCCAAGCCTTCAAGCACACAAGCCTTGTTTTCAGAGCATTGCCTTGCCCAAGTCTTTGTGTCACCAGGGCTACAACAATACTACCACAGGAGTAGTTGGGTGAGCTAAGAATAGCAGATTTCCTTGAGAAATGCTTTTGTTTATTTTGATTTTCTATTTTTAAATAGTTGGAGCCTTAGCGACCTTTTTCTGAATTGTCCTGGAAGAATTGCCTGGTCAGAGAGTATTGTTGTAGTTAGGAGGGCAGTTGTGAACTGCCTTAATTCTCTGGCTTCTTCCTTGTGACCTGCAAGGTTTTACTGGCAAAATAATGGGGGGGAAAAAAAAGTCATGACATTGTCACCCTTCTGAACTTGTAGCAAGTAGAAATGCCAGGAGTGGAAACCCATGATTCTGGCTTGGTAGAATGATGCCCATCTTAGAAGATATATTTATTGCAAAGATTTGTCTGCTGGAAAACAGCAGTTATTTGCAGGATGTTTTCTACTTTTTTTTTTTTTTTGTTTGGGAGGGGTTGGTTTTAGAGATTTTTTGAAAGGTGTGTGTTTGTTTGTTTGGTTTGTTTTTTTTGAATGAAGGAAATGGACAAGAGTGAGAGGGGATGAATGGAGGGTAAATTTCTCCTGAGGAGACAGAGACAGAATTATGATAGGGACTGAGAAGAGGGGTCAAGTCTGGAAGTAGAAGTGATTAAAATATCCTGAGTGAGACACTAACAAGCACAAGAGCTAAGAGGATCAAAGCTGTATATTTTAGACAAAAGGAAGATGTGTATTTGGATATTTTCCTTTAGTGGGTAACCAGTGCCTGTTGGCTGTCTCACAGGAACACTGTAAGCAAGACAAAGCAGGGGAATTTTACTTTGAATGAAGCTGTGATTTAGTGCTACTCTTGCACTTAGATGGACACCAAGTACAATTACAGTCTGAGAGAGATTCATAGTGCAACAGCCAGCACACTTCTTACCCTGTGATTAAAAGAGAAAAGAAAAAAAAACAGAGTAAAAAAGAAACAACCCTTTTTGGCAATCAAGAAGTAAAAAGCCAAACTGTCTTTGTGTCAGAAGACCTGGTAATACCCACTGGCTCGAGCCCTGAGTGGTGGCTTGGCAAGTGCTGAAGGGAGAGCACTCCACACAATGGGCAGCAGAACAAGAGGACACAGTCTTAAGCAGCACCATTAGGAAATACAAATATCCTAATTTGGATATTAGGAAAAAGTTTTTTACGGAAAGAGTGATAAAATCCTGGAATTGTCTGCCAGGGGCGGTGGTGGAGTCACCATCCCTGGATGTGTTTACAAGAAGATTGAATGTGGCACTCAGTGCCATGGCTAAGTTGAGGTGTTGGATGGGTTGGACTCGATGATCTTGAAGGCCTCTTCCAACCTCATGATGCTGGGATTGTGTTTTGTGTGCTTGTCTCACTCATGAGCCTAGCAGAAGGAATAATTGATAATGAAATAAAGTATAGTGGGTGCTTCCTGTATTTATATCATCTGTTCATTCCACTGTGGAATATGGATCGTAGTTGGAAAGCTCAAGCTTCTGCTAAATTTTAATTGCCTTTCCCTGCTGATCATATGGTACAGGTTGTTGGCTATTTAGGGTGGTTGCCAAATCAGGATTCTGTACACACAAAATACCCTGCTATTTTCTCATCAGTCTAGACAGGTCACCTAATCCTGTATTAAAATGCTGAAACAGGAGGGAAAAACATTTTCTTGGAGCTTTCATGTGAAGAATTCACAGGAGTTTGCCAATGCCAGGATTGGGAAAGCTGTGCTTAAATAACTGAGCTAAACCCCTTCAATTTCTACTGGGTATAGATGGCAGAAAAGATGTTCCTTTACTGTGGCAATGAAAATACATGGATCAAAGTGTCACCAGGAGAATGAGAAGGGGAGAGGGTTGTAGAATGTCTGTGGGAGGGAATTCTTGCCTTCTGTTCTGCCCTAGGGAGACCTCCACTTGCAGTGCTGGGACCCCCAGCATCAGAAGGATGTGGAGCTGCTGGAGCCTGTCCAGAGGAGGCCCCGGAGCTGCTCCAAGGGCTGGAGCCAGGCTGGGAGAGCTGGGGGTGCTCACCTGGAGAAGGGAAAGCTCCAGGGAGAGCTCAGAGCCTCTTCCAGGGCCTAAAGGGGGCTTACAAGAAAGAGGGAGAGCAGCTTTCTAGACAGGCAAACAGTGATAGGACAAGGAGGGAACAGTTTTAAACTAAAGAGAGCTTTAGGTTGGACATTAGGATGGAGGTCTTACCTGGGAGGGTGCTGAGCCCTGGCACAGGGTGCCCGGAGAAGCTGTGGCTGCCCCTGGATCCCTGGAAGTGTCCAAGGGCAGGTTGGACAGGGCTTGGAGCACCCTGGGCTAGTGGAAGGTGTCCCTGGCCATGGCAGGGGATGGGAATGGGATGAGCTCAGAGGTCCCATCCATGAGAATTCTGAGGTCTGCCTTCTGTTGGGCTGTGGCCGTTGGAAGCTGCTGCAGTGGCCGTTGGAACTGATGCAGGGCCTGGTGGGACAAGCTGCAGTGGCAGAATCAGAGTTGGCACACACTGTGCAAATCCCTCTTGCAGGTGAGTCCGCAGAAGGGTGGATTGAGCTGAAGCTGTTTCAGTTGAAACCAAACATTTTCAAAAGAGTTGTCAGAGAGCTCCTTTGTGGGACCACTCTCCTCTTCTTACCACTGCCTAAATCCCTGCCCTGCAGTCTGGTGTCAGCTCCCTTACAGAGAGTGGACATTGCTTGGTCAACATACATAAATTCTATAAAATTCTGGAGAAGAAGGGACTCTCCAAATGAAACTGCTGTTTGCTTTGTGCTTCATTAGTTCCTGTCATCATTTACCGCAGTAGGCAGCGTTTTAAGTCAACCCTTCTGGTGATGGAAGAGAGAAGTAGGAATCTTTTTGAGTGGCCAAATGTTGGGAGAATTGAGGAAAAATTCAGAATGGATACCCAGCAGCTTGGCAACAGGTAGAGGCAGCACACTGTGAGCTCCTTGGATATCTCTGTATGGGAGGGAGGGAGGGAGGAGGGGGAGGCAAGGAATTGTGTGCATGCTTTATCCAAATCACTGGGCATCAGCTGAGTCCAGGGCTGATAAATCCTGGGCTGTGTGTTTATCCTCTGCAAGTTGGGACTCGTGTCAGCTCAGGTCTCGAGGGGCAGGAATCTCTGCACTCTCTTTGTGCTCCTGAGGGAGGTGTGAACCACCCAGAGCCAGTTGAGTACACACTGGCTTTTGTGAATAAAGACATCCCACACTGGTCATCCCTGGTCAGGGGTGAACCTTAACCATGGGCTCAGGGCATGGTCCCACCTACTAAAATGATGTGATGAGACCTGAGAGAAGGGTAGATGGCAGTAAAAAGGTGTCTTCTAGGAGTTTGCAAAGGAAAACAGGGTTCTGCTTGGAGGAGCAGTTGAATATATTGGTAGGTGGAGATTTGGGTAGATTTGGACTAGTCAGGACTGGTGTGTGTTTGAACCACTCCTCATCTAAGCCTGAGGCTGACCCTGATGTGGCAGGACACTGTTGGCTCCAGGGCCTGCATTTTGTGAAATTTTGGACTGGCCCTTGTTGACTTTCATCACTTGCATCATTTTCCTGTCTGTCTCATTTCTGTAATGGCTGGTTTGAGATCTGATCTCCTTGCTTTGAGCTAAATCCTCCTTACCTCGTCCCCTACTTAGAGGATCTGAAACTCAGGCTTTGTGGTTGCCACAGTGGCAAAGTGCAGCTTCATTGCTGGGCTGTGGAGCTTGTCAGCACTGGGGACGTGGTTCTCTTTCAAAAAGTCTTCACCACAAAATTACCACTTTTGGAGGTTATATTAGAAGATGGGAGTTTGAAAGTCCTTTGACTTGTTTGGAAACGGTCTACATGGCATAAGAGGGTGGAGATTTCTTGGGTTCTTGGTGCTCCAGGATAAAAAGTTGTTTTGCATCCCAGCTTGACCTCAGTTATCCTTTCTGTTGAAGGCTGTGTTGAAGGCTGGGTCTAATTCACGAAGTTCTTCTTTTCCACTGGACTCCTTCCCTTTTTGATCCTTTTAACTGCAGTGAGGATAAGCTGGCTGTGAGCTCCCTGAACACACCTGTCTACTTCCTCCCACAGGTTCCTTAGAAAGAGAGCTTGGACGGCATGCAAAGTTGTGAAATATCTGCAGACAGCACGGATGATCCTCTTAGTAGTGGCCTACGGAGAAAGCGACAGCCTCGAATAGTCGTGATCGGTGCTGGGCTCGCGGGCCTGTCGGCAGCCAAGGCGCTCCTGGAAGGCGGGTTCACGGATGTAACAGTCCTCGAGGCGACCGACCGCATCGGGGGCCGCGTGCAGAGCGTCCAGCTCGGTGAGGGCAGCGCCTGCAGAGGGCTCCTGGTGGGGTTTGTGCGGGCCACGGGGTCAGATGAACCTCGGCAGCGGGGTTACGTGCGCGCGCAAAGCGGTTCGGGTCGTGGCGGTGTCAGGAGTGTGAATATTTCCATCCTGGGCGGTTCTGTGCTGTCTCGTGCCTCAGTTCTGAGCCAGGGCTGCTCCAAACCTGTGTTTCCATGGAATAAAAGATCTGGGTGATTGTTTTCTCTCGAACGGGAGGAGAGCTGTGTAACAGGTCTGTGACTGAGTAACTGTACGCAGACGGTTTCCACCCAGGTTTCCCAGCTTGACTCTTTCCCAGGAGCAGCCGCTAAATCCTCCAGGCTGTTGAAGGGCTGTTTCTCAGGGCTTAAGAGCCCTTGGAAAGGGGAAACCCCGAGCTGTTCTGCTTCACAAACAACCCCATTCATTTCCCTAGAACTAATTTACTGTGTAGGGCGAGACCCACTGTCAATCAGGCTACTGGAAAAACATCTTCAGTGTATCCCTTTATCCTGATTTTCAGCTTTCCTACCTCTGCAGCCTCCTTTCTTAGTGCGTAATAAAGGTGCAGACTCCGGATATTTGAATGCCAGGTCAATGTAAAAATCTCAACAGCAACACTCCTGGAACAAACATTGTTCTTCGCAGCACAGGAGTCACTGAAGCTTTTCCTGGTATCCAGAAGGACATTGCTTCTCTCTTTGCAGGAGGCATGAAGCTCTCTGCTTTTCCTGAATTGCTTTCCTGCTTTCAATTAACTAATTCTCTTTCTGATCCCACTGTGGATATCACCTTTGCCCTCGTGCTGCCCTGCTTTTTTTTTATTTCTTAGGTGCTTACATCACTTACTGTGTTTTACTTTATAAACTCACCATAAATAAGAAAATAAACAACAGGCTCCTGTGAACTTGCGGAAGGGAAATGCAGTGGAAAGGCAGTCAGAAAAATCTAATCTCCGGGGGTTTGAGTAGGGCACTTTACATTCTGCTGAGACTTGGCATAGAGGTTAGGATGGGAAGTGTGTCCTTTACTCACAATCCGCTGTATTAAAAATATCCTGGTTCGTGCCTGGGAGAGGAGGGAAGTGTGAAAGAGCTGAAATCTTTGGGGAGCAACAGATCATTCTGCCAGTGCACCTGTGAAATAATTTTGGTGTTTTAGTACCAAGACTGATTCTCTTATCTTTGCCCACCTTCACTAGTAACTCACATATTTGCCTTTGCTGGGAATTCACCTCCTCCTCATTAACACCTCTTAATTAACAGGAGATGAGAGCAGGTGTTTCAGTCCGGAGGTGATCTCTGAGTTTGTAGGTGTAACTGTTAGCTGCAGAGCACAGGCTGGCATACAATACATTTTTAAAACTACAAACTGTCTTTTCTTACCTTCTGCAAACTCTCAAGGTTGCCCTGTGTGGGTGTGGGCTGCAGTTCTCTTAACAAGGTGGATCCATGTTCTGGCTCTGGCCTCTCCCCTGTCTGCACACTTGACTAAAGCTCTGATTTAAATTTCAGCAGAGCTGCTAATTAGGAAGAACTCCTTCCCTGTGAGTGTGGGGAGGCCCTGGCACAGGGTGCCCAGATTTGCTGTGGCTGCCCCTGGATCCCTGGAAGTGTCCAAGGCCAGGCTTGGAGTGCCCTGGGATAGTGGAAGGTGTCCCTGGCCATGGCAGGGGGTGGGAATCAGATGATCTTTAAGGTCCCTTCCAATCCCTAAACGATTCTGTGGCACTGTGGCACCTTCTCAGGGTTATATCTGAATCCTTCCCCCTCACTGAGCCACGTCTTGTAGGGGACAGTGTTTTCCCTCAAGTGCACAGACTGCTGCTTCTCAGCCCAGGGGAGTAATTTGGATATTCAGAGGTTTGATTCTAGCACAGGTGAGGCAGAGGATTTGTGTGTTTGTGCATTGTGTGTTTCTTGCACATGACCTATAACATCTGTATCCACTGCAGCTATTTCACAGCAGGATACCCAAGAAATGGCCAGGGCTGCAAAGGGAAATGTGAAAGCTGCCATCCTTATCCAAGAGTTTTCATGCGCAGTCTGTGTGTTTCTCTCTCTTTTTTTTTTTTTTTTTTTTTGTTGTTGTATGGGATGATTCTTTCCAAGTAGATTAATATTGAACCTAAAATCCTTTAAGGCCCTAAAAGTAAATTGACTGTTTCTGTTTTAAAGAATTGTATTTAATTTTACACTTTTAAGTAATTAATCATTTAACTTACACCTGGTAAGACCTGGCTTATCTGCTTTGTAGTGATGATAGTGAGCATGAATATTACAGGCAAGAATTAGCTTTTAATTTGTTGGTATTTGATTATGTTCCACACAGCTAAGCAGGAGAACTTGGAACACATCATCACTGTCACCAAGCACTAAGGCAGCAGCAGGACCTGCTGGCAAATAGCTTTCTTTCAAAGATCAGGTGTCTCAGCAGGATTGCTGTGCAGCACAGACCCAGCTCCTGCCCTAGAGCAGGAGGCATGGGCTGACTTGCAGGAGGGTTGCATTAACCAGGGGGCTGCCACTTGCAATACTGATGAGCTCTCTACCTTTGGCTGCCAGTGTTCAGTCATTTCCACCTGGCTGGGTGCTCTGGGATATGCTGGAGCTGGTGGCACCTAAAGCATTCACTTTTGTGTGTTGGTGCAGCTCTCTGAAGCAAGTGCTGGGTGTAGAAACCTCGTGCGGTATTGCAGGTTTTGAAGGGCAGCCAGCAGGGTTCTCACTGATGAAGGAGCTGCTTGGAAAATGAGAATCCATGGAGCTTCCCTCAGAGGCAGGGGCTCAGCCAGGGAACAGCATTCCTTGGAGCTTTCACCCTTTAAAGCTGACTGCAGCACAGCTCAGTGCTGCAGTGCCTCTCTGTCTGAGCATACATTTACATGTTAAACAGCGAGTGATAGCTGGGAACTGCACCATCCTTTCTTCATCAAGCAGGATCCTATTAACTACCCTGCTTAATCAGGCATTCCCACACTGCTGCAGGGATGCTGGGAGATGCCCAGCTCTGTCAGACTTCAAACCAGCTTTGGCCTTCTGAGAATCTGTCAAAATATGGGAGGAAGACACGGCCCAAGCTTATTTTCAGCACCTCCTTTCAGCTGCTGAGCATCCCCCTGTGCTCTCAGCCCAGTCTGGCAGTGCTGGATTTAGGGGGGACAAAGCCCTGGTGCAAATCCTGATAGTTGTAAGGGATGGGAAGAGTGGGGCTGACCAAACTCTTTGTGTTTTTCAAGCAGAGATACAGGTGATGAAAACAAAATGCTTTTGGTGTTTAGCCTGACAGTGCCTCTTTTTAAGTAACCTGAAATATAACTCTCCAAAGGCATAAATAAAATACAGCCTATTTACTCATTTGGAGAATGGAAATGCATGTTTTATTGCAGTTAATCTGAGGTGTATTTGTAAAAAAAAAAAAAAACCAACATTTTTAGCCACAGGACAAGGTTAAATATTCAGGCCAGCGTTGCAATCCACATTTTCTTACATCTCCCTGCTGGCAACAACCATGGTGAGCACTGGGAGCTGAGAAGGGCTGAATTTCTCCTTAAGCATCAGAGGCGTGTCACTGTGATGGATCTTTATTGCAACATCCCGCCCTTCTGGCAATTCCCAAACCTGTATCCCAGAGGATCAGTTTGAGGAATGCTGGCATTGTGTCTAACAGAGAAAAATTCCTCAAGGGATGTTCAAACACGTGTTGTCCTTGGGCAGTTCTGCTTTTTGCACATTTTAATCCGGGTAGAGCTGAGAAGCTTTCAGGAAGGCAGGCTTCCCTAACCAGTTTGCTTGGCTTCCTCTCCTGCAGGGCATGCTACTTTTGAACTGGGAGCTACGTGGATTCATGGTTCACATGGAAACCCAGTCTATCATCTAGCAGAAGACAATGGTTTGCTTGAAGAGACCACAGACAGCGAGAGGAGCGTTGGGCGGATCAGCCTTTACTCCAAGAATGGGGTGGCTTATCACCTCACCAACAGCGGGCAGAGGATCCCGAAAGATGTGGTTGAAGAATTCAGTGATTTATACAACGAGGTTGGTGTCCAGCTGCTTTGTCAAGTGGTAGATTTGCCTGGAGCACTGAGACCCCTTGGCAGTTAGAACGTTCCAGGACAAAGGTAGAGAAACAGTGATGTCTTTCATTTCTTTGGGGGAAAAAAAAAAATCAATGCCAAGTTTTTCTCTCATCTGCTTCACTGCACCCCATTTGTCCCTGATGTGGGGTTAACTCTCTGTAGTGAGGAAGAAAAATCTTCCCACGTTTGTCATCCATTTAATCACTTCCAGCAACTATTTCTGGGGAAATCCAGTAATTTGCTGGAGAAAGTTGCTACTTAATTAAAAGAGTAGTGGAGGGATCAAATTGCTAAACAAAGTAGAAGGCAAAACCTTAGCAACAACCAGCTAAATATTGTATCCCTGTGACTTTTTGTTGGTTATAAATACTATGAAATGCCCTGTGATGTGCCAAAGTCAGTGCAGTGTCGTAGGAATTGTAAGGTTTTTTTGCATCAGAAGGAAAGGAACATCTTTTCTGGGAGACTCAGACCAGCATGGACTTCAGTTGAAGGTTATTTTAACTCCTTTTGCTTGCCAAATTTAATTATAATTATTCCCCGCATTTTTTAATGTCGCTTCTGACGTGCATTTAGAGGGGTCAGTGCAGACTGTCTGGCCCTCCAGGTAATGTGATCTCTCAGTGGGTTGTAGAAAATGGAACAAAACATGAGTATTTTCATCAGGCTGTAGCTGTGCCTAAAACCTTCAGATTTTCATCTGACAGCGAACTTCAGTATTTGACTCTTGGCTGAACACTCACTAGATTCAGGTTACTCTTGCATACTTTGTTTAAAAATATGTCTGGGAGCATTAGAAAAGTCAGTGTAGCCTGTAAAGAATTATCAAGAATTGGGTGGGGAGCAGTAAAGGGGATTTTTTTTGTAATTTGAAAATATTTTTGGCACTGTCCTGTGTTTCTGGAATCGGTGATGGGATGGCAGAAAATCATTTCAGTTTTAGAGAGGAGTAGTAGGAATTTCAAAGAAATCTTGTTGTGGGAAGGATTTGTCAACCTGTGGACAACATCTGGGACAAATGCAGGTGGATATAATTCGTGTGACTGGTTTTTCACAATACTGAATTGAAAAAAGAAGGAATTTTTCCAGGCAGGAAAAAAAGACAGGTGAGATGTGTGTGGAGGAAGATTAACAGCAACTGGGGCTAGAAAGAGTAAATGAAAATACTGCAGTGAGCAGCATTATTTATGTAAATGGAACGCTGCCAAAGTGCATGCAGGGCTTGGTGATCATCCTGTCTGGAAGATGATAGGAAAATCTCCAGCTAAAGGAGGCCAGACTCCAAAATGAGAAGGGAATACAATGATGAGAGCCCCTTAGCTTTGAGATAAACCCAGTAAGATAAAGGCCATAACAGGGTACCAGTGTTTTAGAAATGATTAATTTGGTAAATCTACCCTTTCTTTTAAAGGGGAGAGAAAGGGACAGCCAGTGACACGAGAGAACAGCACATTAAAAGTTAATCTTCTTTACAGAACACCTAATTAGCTTATCATTGCCACAGGATATCTTTATCACTAGGAGACAGAAAAGGCTTTCACATTTATGGCCTGTAAAAATGTCTGCAGCCACTCCTGGCGATAAAAAATATGTAAGGGACAGCTGGAGCCAAGCAGGGGACATCAGCCAGCCCCTTAATTGCTCCTGCTGGGAGGGGCTTTCTCTGCCTTCCTCCAAAGCCTGCTGGAATTTCTTGCAGGAGCAGCTCGTGGTTATGTTGAGCTGCTTGTCCCAGCCTCTTTGGGGTGCCAGGCTGGAGGATCTGTACTGATTTAAGACATTTGGCCGTGGTTTATTCCCTGCTCTGCCTAGGAAAAGTGGGAATTCAGGCGAGATGTGTGATCTCATAAAAATACCCTGTTAAAGTGGCTGTAGGAAATACAAGTGCCCTGGAGGGAGGGCAGCCAGGAGCTTGTGCAGCAGGCGTGTGGCTTTGGGGACATTTTCCTCTGGCATAAAGTGCAGAGGGTGTTCCACACGTGCTGAGTCTGGCAGGGGTGTTTCTGGTTTGTGTTTTGTGGTGTCCCCCACTTTCCCAGCATTACTGTGAGAGTGGTGAGACCCTGGCACAGGGTGCCCAGAGAAGCTGGGGCTGCCTCTGGATCCCTGGAAGTGTCCAAGGGCAGGTTGGACAGGGCTTGGATCAGTTTGGTCTAATGGAAGAGGTCTCTGCCCATGGCAGGGGGCTTGGAACAATGCAGTACTCAAAGTCCCTTCCAACCCAAACAGTTCTGGGATTCTGTGGGGGGATTTTTTCATGTTCATTAGAGTTTATTTCATCTCTTTTTTTTTTTTTTGGTCAAAGTTCTGTTGCTTTAGCTGGTGGTGAAATGAATGCTGGGGAGGAACTGCAGGAATTTGCAGTTCTGCATCTCTGTTTTCTTTTTTTTGGGACGCAGGTTTTTTGAGTGGTTTTGTTAAAGCATTTTGAAATTGTCCAGGATAAAAAGTCATCTTACAAATCACTGAATCCTGAGGTCAGGGTCTTCCCTTGTCTCATAGCTCCCAGGCCTTCCTCAGGTTTTTATTAACAACCCCGGCATCATGTCATCTCATCCCTTCAGAGGAGGCTGAAAAAGCAAAGGCTGTGACACACCCTGTCGTGAGCCGAAAAGAAAGAACCCCCCACAAAACAGCCAGCAACCCATGATGGATGCAAAGCCTCATCAGGGATGTAGGACTGGCATGAGCAGTGGAAAATGTATTCCTGAATGAGCAGGGCTAAATTTGTCACCATTCCAAAGGCCTGCCCTCCGTGTACAGCTGGCTCGCTCCCCACGCACCCACACCCCGCCTGGCTTTCCCTGCAGCTGCTGCTGGGGCTCCAGCCTGTGCCTCCAGCTCTGCTGCTCCATCTGGGTCTCTGTAGCCCTGGTTATCTTGACATCTGGACACCAAATTCTAGGGAATTCAAAGTGCAGGGGGTCTCCCTTGAGTTTCACTGGGGCCTGTGGAGTCTCTGAAGCTGGATTTTAGCAAGGCGAGGTCTCTCTGTGCTGAATTTTCCTGGAGTGAAAGGCAAAGCACCCCTGTACCTCCAGAGATTTGCCTCACTAATTCATCTGGAAAGTCCTTAGGCTTTTTCCAGGCACTTATCCAATCTTTTTTTGGCTGGCTTCTTCTACCTCAATACAACTTTTGTTGCTTTTTGTTTGCAGTAGCCTGAATTTTTAATAGCTGTAGGGATGTCTCTCAGAAGCCTTTATTTGGTTACGAGGAAGCGGAGCAGTCAGACTGCCTGAAGACTGCTCAGCTCTTCATTTCTCCAGCAGAAAGTTCCTTGGGAGGGGCTGTTGCCCTGCGCTGGGGTCAGTCAGGATCTGTCAGGAGCTCGTGTGACCAAGGTGACCTGAATTCTCCTGGTGGAAAGAGAGCAGTGCCTTCAAGGAAGGTCTCCAGTCCTGCAGAGCATCCACCTGGATTCCCAACCACGCGTTGCCAAGGGAAGCACCATGAGACAGGGCAGGACTTCTAGGATTGTCCTTCTTAGCTCTGTGGGGCTGGCACTGCTCAGGGACATTGTCACTCCATTTGGTCAATCTCCAGAAGGAAAGAGGCAGCAGCACGAGTAGGTTCCCCAGGATGTGATGGCCACATGAAGTATTTGTAATCTTCCCACTCTCCTCTCCATTCCTTCTAGGATAATTGGGGGAATCCTGGGGCTGGGAGAGGATTTTAGCCCTTCTTGTTTATACCACATATGCATGACTCTCAGGAGAATGACCACAGTGGGATCTTTGAGGGTAATGTCTGCACCTTTTGGGGTCTGTGTGTGTATAACTCCTCAGAGAATGTGAACAGGGACAGTTTATATCAGAGTTGTCCCTCTGTTCCTGCTCAGTCCTCATTTCCCTTTCCAGAGAGGTATTTAAAGCTGATTCCCAAGTATGAGTGAAAAGTAGAAAGGAAGTGGTGGGCTGGACAGATTAAATGCAGCTGAAAAATCACACAGTCCATCACCAGCCTGATTTAGGAAAAGTGCCTGCTTTTACTTCAGCTTTTCAGCAAGGATGGGGTCCCTAAAGAGCTGCTTCTCAGGCGCTCTCCCTTTAACAATCAGCTAATTAATGGCTTTGTTATCTGTCAGCTTTCTCCTGTGTGCTGCAACAGCTTCTGGGGGAGGGATGCAGCCAAAGAATGACAACGTCTTCCATCCTCCTCACCCCCACCCCGTGCTGGGCTTCCTGCCATCCCCAATTGAGCTCCAGCACCTCGCCTTGCAGTTATCGTGGAAAGCAGGACCAAAGGGCCACCGAGAGTCACCGTTCCCTCCCTGCCTCTATTGCACTGACAGATGTCTGGCCTGGGAACAGCACAGCCCTATCTCCATCAGGGCTTTTTACTGGACAGAGATTAAGTCACAGCAGTTTTTAAGCCAAGTGAGAAAAAGACAATGCTGGGCATCGTCACCGGCGCTGACAGGAAGGAGTGTGGATGGGGATGTGCTTTCCTGACCTCCTTCAGTGCGGAGAAACTTCTTTATTTAGCTTTGTTCTTCCTAAGAAACTGCCTTTTCCTGTGGTGGAGGAGCACGTAGGTAGCAAATAAACACGAGGAGGAGGAAGTCTGTAGGTAACAGAGGGGACATCCCTGCTGGAATCCACGTTCCCTGCACAGACCCTGGCTGTGGGATGCCCCAAAGCTGGTGAGAAAGAAAACAGAAGATGGAAGTTGAAGTGAAGCTGTTTTAGGACTATGGACATTCAGTTGACTAGTTTTAATTTCTTACGTTCAACCCCTTCTGTCTTGCAGACCCAGGGAGTTGGGATTGTTCAGCATGGAGCAGAGAAAGCTCCAGGGAGACCTTCCAGCATCTTCCAGTGCCTGAAGGGGCTCCAGGAGAGCTGGAGAGGGACTAGGGACAAGGGATAGAGTGACAGGACACAGGGAATGGCTTCCCACTGCCAGAGGGCAGGGAGAGATGGGATATTGGTAAGAAATTCCCCACTGTGAGGGTGCTGAGGCCCTGGCACAGGGTGCCCAGAGAAGCTGTGGCTGTTCCTGGATCCCTGGAAGTGTTCAAGTCCAGGTTGGAGCAATCTGGGCTAGTGGAAGGTGTCCCTGCCCATGGCCTGGGGTGGGCTTTAAGGTCCCTTCAACCCAAACCATTCTGTGATTCCGTGAATGCCTTAGAGGATTGTGTATAAACCTTCAGAATGAGGGAAGGAAAACTGAATGAAAGGTTACTTGAGATGTTCTCTGTCTTTCACTTCTGTTTTTTCAGACAGGCTTTCAGAGCCCCTTGTTCTGTCCCAACCCAGGGGAGCTTTAGAGTGAGAAATGTTTGGCTCATCCTGCTGGGATGTGAGATTACCAGTGGTAAGAGATGGGAGTTGATGCAATCTGTCCTTTGGTTTTGCTCCCTGCTTGTATCAGGTGTGTGATAATGGAAAAGCAAAGGTTGTCTGGCCTGTCTGAGGTGCAGCTCTCCTTGCTGCTGGGCATGGAGCTCTGGTTTGGATGCAGGGAGATTTTGAAGGGTTAACTAGAAGATCAGCAGAATCTTTCAGGTCATTCTTGTTACTTTTCCCCAGGATCTTTGAGGGAAAGCCCATTTCTACTTTCTCAGGAACCCTGCTGCAGAAATGCTGAAATGATTGTGGGAATATGGGTTTTCAGATATTACAGGCGCCTGTTCCCAGTGACTCCACTGGTGGTCCCATAGGAATGACAATGCTTTCCCCATCAGGGAAGGAAAGCCTGGATAATTCCAACTCCAGACAGCACAATTCTGCTTCTGCTTCATTGGAAATCTACCTTAAATTAGGTGTCCTAGTGAAGCTTTTCCATAGCTTCTTATACAGGATGTGTTTGCTGCTCATATTCATTAAAATATACATTTTGAGAATATTTTTCATTCATTTATTCCAGCAATATATCTCTCAATGTAGGACTTGCTGTTGTTTCTCCTTTTGCTTCTTGCCTACAACAGCTTTGCCTCCTGTTCTTCCTCAGATGGTTCAGCACCTCCAAAAATCCTAGAATGTCCTGAGTTGGAAGTGACTTTTAGGAGGATCATCAAATTCAGCTCCTGGGCCTGCACAGGAAAACCCCCAAAATCACACCCTGTGTCTGAGGGCATTGTCCAAATGCTTCTTGGAACTTGAAAAACAAATAACAGGAGCAACAAGAAATCCTGACGTGATTAAACTTACCTGCTGTTTGATCAATGGGATGGCATCTCCAGGAAGGACTTTCCTTGATGGTTACAGCCCAGAGAACTTGTGCCTTCCTGCTCTCCTGCCCGTGGGGCAGTGAAGAATGTAATGGTTAACAAAAACATAGCCAGGCTCACTTCTCCTGGGGGCCAAGTGGTGGCTGGGTTTTAGCAGGGCTTTGCTTGTCCTGTGAGTGTGTTATCTGCTTACAGAGCTCAATCAGCTTATGAAAGCCGAGCTGGTTGTGCTGACGCAAGGTCTGTGCAGCCCAGACCTGCTGCAAGTGCTTGTGGCCTCAGAAATCCATGGATCTGAGAACCAGGGGATGCTGGAACTGCCAAAGTTTCCTTTGCTGGAAGCCTTTGTTTCATACAGGGCGTTGGGCCCCACCTTTCTTGTCTGGGAATCTTCTTGGAATGGCTGTGTCCCAGGCAGTGTCTGCAATTCTCTTCTGTCTTCACCAGTCCCACTCATTTTCCTTGTGATTGTTTCTTCTCTTTTTATAGTTTATTTCACTCAGCTTTTTAATAATTCTTTCACTTATTTTTTTCAATTTCCTCCTCATCTCTTACTTGTCAACTTACCTTCCTACATTCTCTCACAGACCTCCTCTCTCTCACTCCTACCACTGCAGTGTGTTCATCCTCCTCCCTTTCCTCTTCTTCCCTCTATTTTGCCTCCTCAAATTGACTTTGTTCCTAAAACTCAAGATAAAATCAGGTTCTTGGGGAAAATTTGAGTTGGAAGAATATAAACCATAGTGGATTAGCCCCATCAGTAGGGAATGGGAAGCTCCAGGAGCTTTTGAAAGCAAGGTTGCCACAGTTTTACCAGCTTTGCAGCAGATATTTACTGTGGACTTCAACTTCTTGACATATCCAAATCATCTGTCTCCAAAAAATGATCCTAAACTGTATTCAAACCATCTTTGACAGAAAATACTCCCCAAGCAGGGATATCCCCTGTGCTTGTAAGAGTATTGTGCACCCTGTGGCGTGATGTGAATGAGAAGGGGACACATTTTGGACAAGCAAGTCATTAATGGGATGTGCTGCATTTCTGAAAAGCATCTTTTGAAAGCTTTCCTGTGTTAAAAGATTCCTCTTGAGGTTTTTTTTTTAGAAAGGAAGAGGCATGATGCAATTGCAGGCTCTTCTGGCAATACTGTAGATAGAAATACAAGTTATTCCAGGCAGCCCCAAGCAGAGGGCTGAGGTGGATGGTGTTTCCTTGCCTTTAAGTAGCTTGTGTGGAAAACTGGGGTTAAAAAACACCAGGAATATCTTCTTCAAAGAATAATGATTTGTTACAAGAGGTTTTGCTTAGAGATGTCCGTGTTTTCCATGGATCTCTACCATGGATCTCCATGGAGAACACAAAGTCCCACCAAGATCCCGCAGTCTTTTCTGTCCCACCAAGGCCCAGAGTGTTTTCCTTCTCTTCCAAAATCAGTGCTGCAAAGATTGCCAAAGGCAGTGATGAAGAATTTGGGGAGACGAGGGGATGGTCTCCCACAGGCTCAGTGCTCACGTAAAATGTGTGTGCATACAGAATTCCCGTGCTGTTTGTCGCTTCCTAATTTCACGGGGCAACAAAAAAACAACTGTGAAACTGAATTCACCCACGCTGGTGGATTCCTTCTAAACAATGGAGAGGGTGGAAGGGCTGGTTTCAGGTCAGAGCAACCTGGGATTACACCTGGGACACGGAGGTGGGAGAAGGGCTGGTGCTTTTTATCCGCTGTGAGGAAGGACAGATGTGGGTGCTGCTGTGAGGAGGATGTGATCTGGACGCGCTGGGTTGGGACAGGGAAGGAGCACCCTGCTGGGAATCCCGTGGCCCATCCTCGTGTCCTGTCTCTGGCAGGTCTATAACCTGACTCAGGAGTTCTTCCAACGAGGTAAACCAGTCAATGCTGAGAGCCAGAACAGTGTGGGCGTTTTCACACGGGACGTCGTGCGCAAACGCGTCAAGGCCGACCCGGATGACACAGAGGCTGTCAAGAGGCTGAAACTGGCCATGATCCAGCAGTACCTGAAGGTATGTGGGCACATCACTGCGGTGTTGTATTTTTGTTCAGTCTAGGAGCAAACAAATCCTGAACCTCAGGCACCTGGCTGAGCCCTGCCCAGCCCTGGAAATTGCTTTCTGTGCTCTCTTGCAGTTTGTGTTTCTACTGACAACTTTCCCTCCTGGTGCAGATCCAAAGACAATGGGCTGCAAGGAATAATGGCTTTACTCTTTTTTTTTTTTTTTCCCTCACCTTAAAACCCCAGTTTTCTTAATAGAAGAGGCTTTCCTAGGCCTTGTTACATTTTCTGGTGTGATTTAGGTATTTTTTAACCATCTGAAGCTACTCTATTGTCAGGTTCTTTTAGTAATGTCTTATCTTGTGGCTTACACCTGTACTCCCTGATCCTGCCTGCGTGTATTTTACCTCTCAGAGACCAGAAGAAATGTAACTTTGATACTAGTAATTTGCTGAAGAAACCCCCAGAAAGCATTTTGAAGATGAAGCAATAAAATCCAAGATAGATTGTATAAAACCAACTTTCCACATGGCTTCCATAGTTCTTTTTATCTCCTTGGTGCCTTGGCTTAATGAGTTCTCGATGGGATGAGGTCTTAATGCTCCACAAGTAAAGTGTATCAGTCATTCTTATTTCACTTAGAATGACTTAAAAGCTTCTGAAATGAGGCAGGGGAGGCAAGCAGCACTTTGTCATGTGTTCACTGTTTTCAGGTGGGAAGCTAAGCCAGAGAGGAATAAAAGCCTAAAGAGTCTCACAGGAGATTTGAGATGAAGCTGAGGTTTGAACCCTGGAGTCCTGAGCCTGATATCTCAGCATCCTCACCCAAAACCTTTTATCACAGGGTGCCTCCACAGCGGCCACGTAAAACTCAGTTATTTACTGTGTAACCCATATGAAACACCCATGCAGACAGGGTTAAATCACTGGATACAGCTCTGGGTTTCCTGCTGGTTTCCTCCTGTGCTTGCTCCAGGCTGCCAGCCACAGTCAGAGCTGTTTCTGCAACTCTTGCAAATCCCTTCCCATGCAAATACCTGAGAACAACAAAGCTTCTCATACTTAAGACTATCAGATGACAGAGTGGGGATTAACCTGGCTCGGGTTAGAGTTTTGGTAGTTGCTTGCTTTTTGCCTTCATGGTTGAAAGAATCAAACAGCTGCCAGTGTTAAACTTCATAATGAGGAGTGTCCTGTTGGAGCATCCAGGCAGGATGAGGATCCTGCTGTGTGCCACGGGTTTTGTGTTGTGTGACCCTGGGGGGGGCTGGGAAGTGCTTGGGTGGGGTGGAAGCCCAGCACAGTCCAAAGATGGGTCTTCACTTGGTCCCCACTGGGGTCATCAGGCAGTGAGCAGGACAGGGAAGGCACCTGTTTGTCCCTGCAGCCACAGGAGCAGCCTGGGAACTGCTGCTACAACTCGGACTTGTTCGCTTTGTCCCAGCACAGATTCCTGCCCTGCACCAGGGTGCTCCACAGGGAGATGGTCTAGGCTTGTCAGGCTTCCAGGCACAGTCATTAAAGTGTGGAAAGGCCTGGAAAATAGGTCAAAGGGTGAGGCAAGGAATTGTAATATTCCTTGAAATGCTTAGAGAATTGCAGTGTGCGAGCGCTTGTGACTCCGGTGATGTGAAGATTTTAAGATCACTGTGTCCTGTGCATCAGGATTATCATTAGAGGCTTATCACAAGACAGGCCAAACATCCTGCCTTTGTTCCAGGGATTGTTGGGAGCTACAGCTATGCTTAATACTCGACAAACATTAACCAACAGGTTAATGGATCTAAAGCTTTGGTAATCACATCAAACACACGTGGCTCACATCTTGGCATTTCCCTTTTCTGTCTCCTTCAGTTCCTCCTGTGCAGGGTCCTCTCACCTCTGGCAGGTTGTTAGCTGGCTGATTGCTGACTGTTTGACAGCACGCTGAAAGCTGCAGACAGCAGAAATAGCTGCCAGAAGTTTTTAGTGGCTCCTCGTGGGAACATTTATTAGCACTGGAATGAGCATCTGATTAAGGCAGCTCCAGGTTCTGCTGTAGGAGCACCAGGTCCCTGGCCACTGCAGAGGGTTCTAAAGGATAGAAAACAGAACTTTAACCCAGAATTGTGCAGAAACAAAGACATCATGAATTTTTAGATTCACAGAATGGTTTGGGTTGGATGGAAGCTTAAAGACCATCCAGTTCCATCCCCTGCCACGTGCAGGGACAATTTCCACTGTCCAGGTTGCTCCAAGCCCTGTCCAACCTGGCTTTGAAAACACTTCCAGGGCTGTGGCAGCCACAGCTTCTCTGAGCACCCTGTGCCAGGGCCTCACCACCCTCACAAGGAAGAATTTATTCCTCATAAGTAGTTTAATTTAACCATCAGTTTAAAGCCATAATTCTTTCTCCTGTCACTCCATGGCCTTGTCCAAAATCCCTCTCCAGCTCTTCTGTAGCACCTTTAGGTACTGAAAGGTGTCAGGAGATCTTCCTAGAGCCTTCTCTTCTCCANCCAGGGCTGTGGCAGCCACAGCTTCTCTGGCCACCCTGTGCCAGGGCCTCACCACCCTCACAAGGAAG
Source organism: Phainopepla nitens (assembly GCA_013400175.1). NCBI lineage: Eukaryota > Metazoa > Chordata > Aves > Passeriformes > Bombycillidae > Phainopepla > Phainopepla nitens. The sequence goes on from VXBQ01015473.1 coordinate 202,962, forward strand.
AATTTATTCCTCATAAGTAGTTTAATTTAACCATCAGTTTAAAGCCATAATTCTTTCTCCTGTCACTCCATGGCCTTGTCCAAAATCCCTCTCCAGCTCTTCTGTAGCACCTTTAGGTACTGAAAGGTGTCAGGAGATCTTCCTAGAGCCTTCTCTTCTCCAGGCTGACCAGCTCCAGCTCTCAGCTTGTCTCCAGAGCAGAGGGGCTCCAGCCCTCTGGTCTCTGAACTCTGCATGATGCAACTCAAACTCTACCATGACAAAATGGTTTCTCTGGTTGCAAGAAAGGCTAAGGATTTATTTTTGTCAGATCCTATGGCCAAACACTTCTTTGCTAGCAAAACTAATCTGTTTTCAAAGTGGAATTCAGCAGTCTCATCTCATGCAGCTCCTCTGTGCCCTTGCAGAGCTGTGCTGCGGCTAAAGGAGTTGCTCTGTGGCAATGTTGCTTTTGTGTTGCTTTTCCTTAGGTAGAGAGTTGTGAGAGCAGCTCCCACAGCATGGATGAAGTCTCGCTGAGTGAGTTTGGGGAATGGACCGAAATCCCCGGGGCTCATCACGTCATTCCTTGTGGTTTCATTAAAATCGTGGAGATTCTGGCCCGCTCCATTCCCAAGTCTGTCATTCAGCTCCGCAAGCCCGTCAAGTGCATCCACTGGAACCAGTCGGTCAGCAAGGAGATAGAGAGGGTGGCTGACCACAACAGTGATCTCCCCAAGGAGAACAAGGGCTCCAACGTCTTCGTAGAGTGCGAGGACTGCGAGTTCATCCCAGCTGACCACGTCATTGTGACTGTGTCCCTGGGAGTCTTGAAGAAGCGCCACGAGAGCCTGTTCCATCCCCGCCTGCCCGAGGAGAAGGTGATGGCCATTGAGAAACTGGGAATCAATACCACTGACAAGATCTTCCTGGAGTTCGAAGAGCCTTTCTGGAGCTCTGAATGCAACAGCATCCAGTTTGTCTGGGAAGACGAGGCGGAGAGCGAGAGCTTGACTTATCCCGAGGAGCTGTGGTACAAGAAGATCTGCAGCTTTGATGTGCTGTACCCACCCGAGAGGTACGGCCACGTCCTCAGTGGCTGGATCTGTGGAGAAGAGGCTTTGATTATGGAGAAGTGTGATGATGAAACTGTGGCAGAAACCTGCACCGAAATGCTACGTAAATTTACAGGTCAGCCGTGCGCTGGTTGGGAGAGGGAGCGTGGGGCTGGGGGACCGAATAAGCACGAGGAAGGAAATGCTTTTAAAGTCATTTTTAGCTCTTTGGCATTTTGTGTCCCTCTGAATGTGTGTGTGCTTCCAGCATAGCTCCTGCTTGGGTGTGCCTGAGAGCTATTTATAAAGAGGGGCTGATAAACCAGCTCGGGAAGAGGTGGGCAGAAGTGCTGGAGGATTCCACATCCTCTGCTTTTTTGAGTCACGGATAACTTTTCAGCAGCTGAAGCTGTCAGGCTGTGAGGGCTGATCTCAGCTGTGGAGAGCAGCACGGGCCCCTTCAGAAGCTGAACCTGTTTAGATCAGCTCAGGTGTGGTTGAATCACACCCCTGACTTCCATTCAGTATCAACTCTATGGAAATCTCAACGGCCTGAATTTCAAAAAAATTCATTGATCCTGAGAGTTCCCATTTTCTGGGTGCACCACTGAAACCTTCCTGGACTTCACAGATTTCATGTTATGGGATCCCACATCACTTTAAGGGTAGCAGTTGGACACTCTTAGGTGTATTACACTGAGAAAATCCAAATGAAATCACTTAAAGCAAATAATACTTGGATGCTGGGCTTTAGTTTGTCACTTCTCTAGAGGTCACACACCTTCCCAAGAAAAGGGATTTTTGTATCTGAGAGTCTTTGACATCCTCTGATGGGAAACACTATGCAAGTGCAGGTGTAAGGTAGTAACACTGAAAGAAATAGTGGTGGACTTAACAGCAGTTTTGAAATAAGGGTTTTGAATTTATACAGAATTACAAGCAGTTACAAGAGCAGCATCCTCCAAGATGAGATGTGGTTTATCCTATTTTAGAGATGGCTCCTGTGATTAAATGATTTATATCTTCCTGCTAGCTGATGTTAGCCCAGTCTCTGCACTCAGTGGGTTTCCAACCTTCCCTCTTGTCCATGGAGCTCCAGCTAACTGGAGAAATTTGCCTTCACAAGTGCAGCTTTCCCCTGTCCTTACTGACCATTTGCTACCAAGGACATGGAGATCCAGAGAGTCACAGAACCACAGAATATCCTGAGTTGGAAGGGGCCCATCAGGCTGATCGTGTCCAGCTGCTGGCCCTGCACAGGACACTCCAGCAGTCCCTTTGTTGCTCAGAGCATTGTCCAAATGCTTCTTGAGCTCAGACAGGCTTGGTGCTGTGACCATTCCTTGGGGAGCCTGTTCCAGAACCTCTGGGTGAAGAACTTTTTTCTGAAAGGGCCCTGGAATCTGAGGACTTCCTGCATAACGACAGCCAAAAGAGGTTTTACCACTCTCTGCAGGAGCTGTAGGGTAGAGACTCTGGATTCAAAAGCTCTCTGATTCGGTGCCCAAGCCTGCATCCCTGTTTCAGCTGTACCTCCTGAGCTGTTGGTGTTCAGGAGTGTTGGATGTCCCCATGTCACATCAGTGCCATCTTTCCCCTTACCCCAGCGGGGAGCTGCTGCTCTACACAGCCTTGGCAGTAGGCTCTTCTCTCCCAGGCCAAGTTGCTGCAGTGCTGAATGTACAAACAACCTTGTTTGTTGCAGCTTTTCTTCCTTAAGACCTCTTCTTAAAAAAAATAAATAAATTCCAAAACCCCCTTCAATTCAGCAGTGGGAATTTGGCTCTTTGGGTCTGTTGTAGTTTGGCACGTTTGTAGTTTGCTCTCCCTCTTCTTTCTTGGGCTTGTTCACAGTCACTGCTTGCGTATGTTGGATGTTCCTCTCCTCCCAGGATGGAAATCTGTTGGCTCTGGGCCGTGGGTCTGTGCTGCAGTTGCTGTTCCAGCTGATGCTGCACCTGGTCACTGTCCATCAGGCTCTTCCACAGAGCTAATCCAGGTTATCTCTCCCTGGAGAATGGCAGACTGGATTTACCAGGGCCTTGCCCTGCAATGAGCATTTTGTGCATCAGCTGAGAAGTGGCCTTGCAGCTGCTCAAAACTGTGAGAGGAAAACGTGTTCTTGGAGCACCCATTACCTGTTCCACTTTCTGCCCCCAAACCCCTTGCTGGTAGAAAACCTTTTCACAGCTCTGCAGGATTCCCTGGCTAAGGGAGCTGGGTTTATCCTGTTTCCCTTGCTCCTGTTTTCCCTGGAGGTTTCCTGGAGGAGCAGTACCTCAGGGCTGATCTGGGCCAGGTGCCAGGCTGGCTGAAATAACAGAAGTGTGCTCAGCTCTCCGTGCACCTCCCTTCTTCTCTGCTGATCTGTTGCAGGAGGAGTGTGAGAGGGGATTACAGCAGCCTGTGATACACCTTCAGCCACTTCTGAGCACGGCTGCACTCCTCTGGTCCAATTAGCACCACCCAGCCCAGCTTTGAAAGCCTCTCCCACCACTCAAGTCCACACAAGTCAGCTAAGCAAGTTAAGAAACCTGGTAGTTAGTACTGCCAGGATCCTGACCTCTGTGAAAAGCCTGGGTCTTCCATAAGGCAGCTCAGAACTTCCACACCTCACTTGGTGCTCTGTGGCATCTTCTGAAGCAGCTTTTCTCTGCTGAGTATAGAGGGAGCCTTACATTCAGTAATGAGGCAGATACTTTGAGCCTTTTAATGTTCACTTTGCCTTTTGTGGCTTTCATGTTCTGGGTACGAAATGCCCCGTGCTCTTACTCTTCTGAGAAAGAATTCATGCATTTACCAGGTAAGTTCCTATCTTTCACTGTGTTTTCCCAGTCTGTTGCTCGTGGTGGCCTTTCCTTTAGCTTCTGAGTATGTTATAGCAGTTTTAAGTTGAATCCATTCTTTCAGGCTCACACTGAGAATCTCTCTGAGAATTGACCTTGAATTTTCCTCTCAGGTCGGTGTTGGGGATTATGTGGCTTTGCTGTGAAAAGCTCTGAGGATTGTTCTAACCTAAGAACCATCAGCAATCACTGCTTTTCACAACTGGATGGTGAAAAGCATTGTCCTCTAAATCTGATTAAATGGAATACCTCAGAGCAATTAGGAGCCTTGCTCTGCCTTCTTTGTTGGATAAGCTCCCAGAGTTAGAAGCCAGAGGCTCCCTACTGAAGGGATCACTGGAGCCTGTCAGGCTGCAGCTGGAGATGCCCTGAGTTTTCCTCCCTGACCTCCAGCTATTTCTCTGGAGGGAGACAGATCTGTTTTAGGTTCTGCATCACATCTCCCAGTCCCATGTGGGTGTCTGGGGTAGCCACTCTAGTGGTTGTAGTCACTGGTGTGGGGGCAGTACCACAGATCTCCCTTGGTGGAATCTTAGATCTTGCTCTCAGGTAGGCAAATAAATTTGAGTTGCCTTAATTTAGATTGGTGAGTTGATTTGATGGTAATTCAGTCAGCCCCACAACCAATAAACCTTTGTATCCACACCTCCCAGGAGCTGAAGGAAAATGGGATTGTGTGAGGCACAGGGAGTTGTTTTCCATAGCTTCACAAGTGGAAATCTGTGGCATGAAGATATGTGCCCTCCTGTGTTAGTAAAGGCCAACATCCTTTTTTTATCCATTTAATCTCTCTTTGGATGGTGGAAACTGAGGGTGGAAACTGAGAAGTTTCCACATCTGTGTTGTTGCTTTTATCTGTAGACAAAGGCATGTTTACCCTGTTTAAAAGCAGCATGAGAGAGTCCAGTGAAATATGTTCCTTGAAGGACTGTGGCTCTCAGTCTTTGTAGTTTCTGCCTTCAAACAACAGCTCAGAATCAGAGCTTGTGCTACATGCTCCTATCTGACTTCAACCAAAATTCCCCTCTGAGTCTCCTGATTTTCCTCTTAGAAACAGCTGCTTGCATTGAAAGGTGCAGAAATGCAGAGTGCACACTTGGGTCTTGCTAAGGTGCCCTGATGTGCTGGAGACCCTGGAGGGAGCTCATGAGAATGGAGGTGGATATGGAGACATGCACCAGCTATGGAAGAGGCACCACCAGGCCTCTGCAGAGACTCCCTTTTATCTGAAAACCCCTCGTGTGCTGTTTTTGTGCAGTGCAGTGGGATGGGTGGCTGCCTTGGCCCTGCCTGGGGAGTGTTCTCTGACAGCTTCCAAGGTGTGCTCTCCTGGGCTTTCCCACAGCCCTCAAAAATAAAACATGATAACTTACTTCCTTGACACATCTGAGAGCTCCCAGTTCTCAGACTCCCTTGGGCTTTCCACTTCCAGGCATTCCTGCTTTGAAGAGTCTTGCAGGAACATATTTGAGAGGCCTTTGTTATGCAAAGCTGTTACTCCTGAAACAACATTGCTTTGTAGGATGTGTTTTGTTTGTGGGATATATTTATTTGCTAGTCTGTGCCATATTTTGATCTGGGGCCTGGTTTTAAAATGATCACAGAACACTCTGAGCAGGCCATCCTCTGCTTTGTTCCAGCCCCTTGTTCCATAGCTCTCTGGCTGACAGGATACTCCTGAAAGCAGAAGCTGAACCAGGACCTGCTCTTGATTTTAAGGACTTGAAGGCACAGCAAAATAACAGTTTATGAGGACTAAATACTGCAGTGCCTAACCAGTGTTTACATTTGGGTGTCTCCCTCTAAACTGGGATGAAGAAAGGGGGGGAATTTGGGCTGTCTCATGGCAGGCTGAACATCTTGAGTTGTCGCAGTCAGGGTCTGAAGCAGGCGTAGGATGTGAACATCTCAAAACTCCTACTTTTTGTGCTCATTATCTTTTGGAATCACAGCATTACTTAAGTTGGAAAAGCCCTTTAATTAAGATCATCGATCCCAACCATTCCCACAGCACTGCCAAGGCCACCATTGTCCCCAGGTGCCACATCCACATGGCTCTTAAATCCCTCCAAGGATGGGGACTCTGTCACTGTCCCGGGCAGCTCTGCCAGGGCTGGACAAGCTTTTCCATGAGGAATCACGGAATGGTTTGGGTTGGAAGGGACCTTTACGACCATCCAGTTCCAGTCCTCTTGCTGTGGAAGATTTAGATTCAGCCCAAGTAGCTGAACCTTGCCTGGATGTGTGATGTTGCCTCAAGGGTGGATCTTGGGAATTTCTCTTCACTGGAATTCTCTGTGTCCCTCCGTTCCTCTCCTGCCATGCCAGATTTGATCACGGGACTCCAGCAACAGCAGTGACACTGAGATGGTCCAAAACCAGCCTAGCAAGAGCATCTCCAAAGTGGGACTCTCCCTGTTTGTACCTGAGGCTCTTGTGTCACCAGCTGCTGGCCTGCAGTCCTGGATCCAGTGTTCTCCCAGGCTCTTTGGGATGGGGACAGTGGCTGGTGATGGCGCTGTCGTGGGTGCATTCTTCACCTCTAGGTCCTACATCCTCTTAGCAGTGGAAATCCTACAGCGATCTAGAAATCCTGCTTGCAGCCTCAGAAGCCTGCTTTCCATGCCTTGTGCATTAAATAAAGAGAATCTCCTGGCCTGTAGCCTGATTTTGGGGGCAGCTGCATGGGAAGCTGTTGGAATGAGTCAGTAAAGGTTTTGAGAACTTTCTGACAGGGTTTTCAATGCCCTCACATAAGGAAGATCTGCCTTCTTTCCTCTTTGGAGGCACGCCTCTCTCACAAGGCTACCTAAGCATCCAGTTAAGACTGGGCACTCAATTAAATACCTAAATTTTGGTGAGATCTATCATATGCTTGATTATCACCAGGCTCCCCACTGCGAATGTGACCAGAAGGTGCTTTGTATTTCCAAACCAGGCTGTGTCCAAGGTTCCCTGAAGCTCCCCAGTGTTTTAGGAACCTAAACATTGTAGTGATCCTTTCCAAAATAAATCACAGAGTCATTTAAGTAGGAAAAGGCCTCCAAGGTCATGGAGTCCAACCTGTGATCAGTCCTCACCTTACTCCACCAGGGCACTTAGTGCCTTGTCCAGTCATTCCTTGGACACCTCCAAAGGATGAGGACTCCAAAACATTCCTGGAAAACGGAAGAGCTGAGATGAAAAGGGAGGCAATATCTGTTACATGAACACTTAAAATACTGGAAGAGAGATGTGGTTTGGGGTTTCTGCTAGGATGGATGTTGAGTAAATCAGGCAGAATCCCCTTCACCCACACCTTGCTCAGGCCCTGCCCTCTTCCCTCTTGGACACAGTCTGACTTTCTGCCTTCCTCTTCCCACCCAGGGAATCCAAACATTCCGAAACCTCGCCGGATCCTGCGGTCCTCCTGGGGCAGCAATCCCCACTTCCGTGGATCCTACTCCTACACCCAGGTTGGGTCTAGCGGGGCCGACGTGGAGAAACTCGCCAAACCACTGCCTTACGCCGAGAGCTCCAAATCTCCTGTGAGTATGGCCCAGGTGGGGCCTGTGGCATAAAACTGACAGGGCGCTGGGCAGCAGGTTTTTGGGGAGAGAGATTGAAAGAGAAAATCCCTGCTTTGGCCACCAGAAGTGTGTTTTCTTTTTTTCTTTTTTTACAAATGATGTGTGTGGGATTTTAGCTCTTTAACGTTTGGAGTGCCAACGTCTCGGGGATTCCCTCACCTCTCCCTGAGTTTATCAAGAGCTGCACATGTGTGTGACTTTTGGAATTGTGATATCTGCATTTAATGACCATCAGCCCTATTGTCCAGTTCAGAATTCCTCAGGAAGGCACGTGCTAATCTGTTTTTAAGATTATTATTGTTATGACCCTGCTAATGTCTAGGTGTGAATGTGTCAGAGGTGCATATTAGGAAATCTTTCTGTGCTAGCAGTGCAGGCTGAGGGAGGCCCAGTCCTTGGCAGGGGACTATGAATTTTCTCCCCAGACACTGCCTTTGCTTTCTGAATTCAGCAAGGGGAGCTGGAGCACACATGGAGGTGGTTACACAGCTCAAGAACGCATTAAGGCAAATTCACCCCATCACTCAGGGTTATGTGTCCAAATCAAAAGGCTGATGAAAACGCAGCCTTCAAGCAGCTGCCCAGTCCATTTCCTCCACCAGAGTCTGGCCCCAGTAGAAATAATTTTATTCAGTGCCAAAATCTACTTAAGAAAACCCAGCAGGAGCTTTAGGAATCTTTCTGTGTAGTTCCCAGACATTCCTGCCTCAAATCCGAGTTGCAGTTCTAGGAAGCGCCTCACTATTGGTATAAGAGAGACAATGCTGTGTCTCACCCTCTGGGTTTTGAGACATGACTGTTATTCTTCTGAAGTTGCTGTCCAGAAGAAAAATTACACTTCAGCCTTCCAGGCATTAAGGGAATTTAGGGGAGCAGAGGGTGGAGATGGTACGGAGCAGGTGCTCTGTGCCTTGTGCAGGTTTGTTTAGGGTTTTTGGAACTGGCATCTCGTGGTGCATCCCTTGGGGATCTGAGAACCAGCACTCCACAAAACAGATGAAGGCCCCTGGATCCCTGGAAGTGTTCCAGGCCAGGCAGGGCAGGGTTGGAGCACCCTGGGACAGAGTGAGGTGTCCCTGCCCGTGGCAGGGGCTTGGAACTGGATGATCTTTCAGGTCCCTTCCAACCCAAACCATCCTGTGCGGGCAGAGCACAGGAAATTTGTCTCCTTTTGGCCTCCCACCTGCTTCCAGGTAGTTGTGCTGATCTGTGTCCCTTCTGCTGTGCCCTGCAGCCCATGCAGGTGATGTTTTCAGGGGAGGCCACTCACAGGAAGTATTACTCCACGACCCACGGTGCTGTGCTGTCTGGGCAGAGGGAGGCTGCTCGGCTCATCGAGATGTACCAGGACCTGCTGCAGTGCCCGGCCTGAGGGAGCCCTGCCTGACCACCACCACCTCCCAAACCCTCCTGCAGGTGTGTGGAGGGGTTCTGTTTTATTTCAGTTCGCAGTAGAACAGCCTTTTATCTTTTCTATTAAAAAAAATTAAAAAAATAAAAAATAAAAAGCCCTAATTCTTAAAAATGTTAGTCATCAGTCACTTCATTTCCATGTGCTGTATTGTTAACAGGGAAGGGTGCTCCTTTTGGTCTGGTAAACTGTTTCTCTGTCATTTTAATTCTAATTTTACTTTTTGGTGCCTATCATGTTGGTTTTGTTTCTTTTTTTCTTTCTGTATTGTAAGTGCCTTCTATACTAAAATAAATGTTGTAATAAAAAAGACTGGGTGCTGTGGTACTTCCTGGACACTTCACTTGGTAACTTCCAACTCTTTTATTCAACATTACAAAACCAGAATTTTTTCTCTTTCTATAAAATTTGGAATAGGAGGAAAACAGGTTGAAAATAGGTCAGGAACACATTACACAAATGGTGTTTGCATGGAAGAATCTCTCTGAACTGGAGATCTCCTCTTCTAGCAATACAATCCCGACCAAAAAAGTCTGGTTAGGGCAGAGCTGACAGCACTGTGGTCAGTGTAGTCACTGTCCCAAGGCTGCCAGGAGTGTTTGGACAATGCCCTCAGCACAGGGTGGGATTCTTGGGATGCCCTGTGCAGGACCAGGAGTGGGATTTGAGGATTCTTGTGGGTCCCTCCCAAAACTCAGGATATTCTTTTGTTGCTTTATGCTTTAATTGTGTGTCCTCCAGTGTAACAGGAGCACTTTCCCCCATCCAAGCAGCCCCTGGACTGTGCAGATGTGTGTCACTAAATCCAGATGTCAGTGACTCCCAAGGTTTTGTCTGGATCGTGTGGAAATTGCCATCAGGAACGAGAAAAAAATGGTTTTTGGTTTTTTTTTTTACTTCCTCAGAGAGATAAGTAATTTTCTTCTTTAAAGTCGAGCGAACACAATGTAGCCATCAGCATAGTTTAAAGATATCTAAACAGTTTCCAAAAATAAAAGTTTTCAGGGTGAAGACCATGGGCGTTTAGCCACTGCCTTATCTCCCTGCATTCCATCTCTCCATCTGGCTGGCTGCTGGCCAGAGCTTCGTGTGAGGAGTGAGGGATGTGTCTGCTTTGGCATCTGCTGCCCCTTGTGAAGCCTCCCTTCCCTCTGTGTGTGTGTGGGATGGGAGTTGTGTTGATAAATGAGTTACAGAGGGGAGGAAAAGGGACAGAGAGAGGGAAAAATCCCCCTCCAGAGGGTGAGTCAGTGCGTCCCAAGATAAATGTCTGCAGAGGAGGCACCAATTTGGTCTGGTTCTCTCCAAGCTCAGCTGGGCTGTGCTGATTCCCTGCTCTAGTGTGGAGGTGGGATGCCTTCTGGCTGCTGGAGGGCTGGGAAGGATGGTGGTAGGTTGAATTTATTGCTGTTTTTCTCCCATTTTATCTCTTTTGGTGCTGTTACTGAGTTGAGAGGGAGTTGGGCTGCAGGGGGAGAGTGCAGCACCCTTGACTGAGGAGAGATAAAATTCTGTCCAGCTCCAGTCACTCTGAGCTCAGCCTCAAGGAGCCAGAGCTGATTTCCCAGCAGCCACATCTGCTGCAAAGTGGAATCTGAGGAGAAAACCAAATCCTTTGGGCATATCAGGCTATGACACTGGAAAAAACCAAGGAGTTGCTTTTTCTCTTCAGTGAAGAAATTTAGGAAGAAATTCTCACTGAAAGGGTGGTCAGACATTGGAAGGGGCTGCCCAGGGAGGTGGGGGAGTCCCCATCCCTGGAGGTATCCAGGGCATGAATGGATGTGGCACTCAGTGCCCTGGGCTGGGTGACAGTGTGGCAGCTGTGACAAAGTCAAAGGCTGGACTCGATGACCTCGGATGTCTTTACCAGCCTAAATGATTCTGTGATTCCTGTGGCTTCTTCATCACGGGACATCCAAGGAAAGCTGCTGTGCTGGTGATCAGAGGTTCAGAGCTCCTTTCTCTGCTCTGTGTGACAGGATGACGATGGTGTCTGGCTTTGCTGAGCAAGGATCTGTGTCAGGCCAATCCCCCTCACTCCTCTGCTGCCATCACTCACCAGCAGCCCAGCCTTTAAAATGATGCTCATCTGCCAGAGACACTAAATTTAGCAGCTGTTTACTAAGAGGCATTTAAAATTAGCAGTAAAGGCCACCCTGAGCATGTGACAAGGAGAGGTGGTGTCACCACGGGGCTCTGTGACCCTCCACGCTGCTCTCCCTCCTCCAGGACCTGTGGCATCTTCATCCCAGCTGTGCCCACCAAGAGCTCAGTGATGAAGGTTGGTGGAAAGCAGGTGGAGGTGCTGAGAAGGTGAGAGGCATCTAATTACTCAGAATTAATTAGGGATTCCTCCTCGTGGCTGGCTGTGTGGGGAGGGCAGAGGTGGGGCTCTGAACCCTTCTGGGTGGTGGTGGAGGAATGGGCGTGGCTGTCCCTGTCACTTTCCTGGGTGATCCCGGAAAAATCATTCACAACATTTTATTAAGAAAATTATTAGGAAGAATTTTATTATAGAAAGGGTTGTCCAGCCCTGGCACAAGCTGCCCAGGGCAATGGAGGTGTCCCTGTCCCTGTAGGGAATTAAAAGCCATGTGGATGTGGCATTTGGGGACATGGTCGGATGTGGTATTGGCGGTGCTAAGGGATGGTTGAACTCAATGGTCTCAGAATTTCCCAACCTAAACAATTCTGTGCTTCTGTTGCTTGAACTCGGCAGCAAGAAATGCTTTTAAAAAGAGTTTTTATTTAAAGAGCTGAAGAGGAGCCCCTCGTGCACCGGGAGAGTGGTGGAATTGCGGGCCAGGTCCTGGCTTCTGCTTTCACACCCCTCCTTGCCCAAACCCGTGGTGAGCACCGAGCCCCGCTGGTGTCACCGTGTGGCCAATCCCAGAACCACGGAATTAAAGTTAGAAAAGAGCTCTTAAACTCTCATCCAGCCTGCTTGGTGGCATGAAGTGACCTGTGCTTGTCCGTGCACACAGGGGACCATCCGGACTCTGCACCAGCACATTTAAGGTCTCCAGCAGGATTTTCTGCCACAGGGCTTTGGATATTTGCAGAGTTTGGCCCTTTCCCCCTGACAGGGCGTCCCAGGATCCATACTGGGCTCTGAACTGTGCAAGTGGGCACCAGCCAGGCTGTTCCAGGGGATTCTGATTATAAAATAGAGTAAAGGATGGGGCTTAGCGCCCAGGGAATTCCCCTGGTGCTGATTTATTTGCAAACACAGACCCAAAGCAGAAAAGGAGACTGGGAGCCACTGGAAGATTCTGAGACAAACTCAGTGAAACAGCAGTGCTGGAAATGAGTGGGTGCTGGAACTGCAGGTGGTTAAAGGGATGGAAAACGTGGGTTCTGGCTCTGCGCTTGGAAGGGTCGGATATTTTCTCCAGGAGCCGGCGCTGTGGTGAGAGCACTGACTTCGTGGCGCAGGGTCTGGAGCACCTTCTGCAAGCTGAGCACACCCCAGGAAAGGTGATTTTGTGCTGCCATCTCGTGGCACTGAAATAGTCTCCAGAAATAGCAAGACGTGGACACTTCGAGGAAATACCGGCACACTGACACACGAGCGAGGGGCGAGCACAGGTGTGATCCTTCATCAATGGGTTCTGTTTCCATTCCTGCAGTGCCCTGGGGTGCCTGAGATATCCCTGGAGGGCCGGCAGGAGCTGTGGAAGGTGGGTGGAAGAAGCTGGATGATCTCCCAGCTCTCAGAACCCTCGTGTGTGAGGTTTTGGCCACCCTGCAGCCTCCCTGTGCCTGGGGAATGTGGCTGGCTCGGGAGCCTCCCATCCTCCAGGGAATTCGGGTGTCCCTTTGGAGAAATAAGTGATTAATCCGGTCCTGTGTGAGAATCCAGCCGTGATGTGGTGGATATGGAGGATTTATGTGAATTTCGGGGATGTAGAACCATGGAACGTTTTGGGTTGGGAGGGACCTTAAGGCTCGTCTCGTTCCACCCCCTGCCATGGGCAGGGACACATTCCACTGGACAAATCACAAGAGGTGAAAAACTGTTGCGAAACTTCTCCAAACAAAGGACTCTGACACCAGCTACAACCTGATCCAATGCAAAAGCCCCTCCACAAAATCCTTCTGAGAAGCCCCGTTTATCCTGGTGGGTTCACAGCGGGTGGCTGGCTGTGAGTGCCTGTAAGATGAGTGACACGAGTGGGAGAAGAGAAAAAAAAAAAAAGGAATTTTGCTTGGAGAAGGAGGAACAGTGTCCCTTTTCTCAGGGGCAGTGTAGCCCTGGCTGCCTGAGGGCCGTTTGTCAGGCATTTGTCAGCTGAGCGGTGCCAAGAGAAAAGGCAACAGCAGAGGCAGGGATTCAGGGTCTGGAAAAGTTGATTTATAAGGAGAGAGATTAAAGAAAAAAATAGTAGAGCTAAATATGTCGTGTTTAGCTGGGCAGGGGGTGAGGGCTGAGCTGGTAGGTGACAGGAACTGGGAGGGGATTTGAGATGCTCAGGGGAGGATTTTTGGCTGTTGTGGGTGACGTGGATGGGTGCAGATGATGGCTTAGCCAGGAGAGAGGGTGCTCACCCATGCTGAGATGGGAACACGGATATCGAGCGGGGCTGTGCTCCGAGTCACCAGCTGAGGGCTGTAAATCTCCAGGAAACTCCGGCACAGGGACAGCAAAGCAAAGCAAAGCAAAGCAAAGCTCTCCTTCCCTGCCCTGCCTCACTTCATTTGCAACACAGCTGCAAACCCTCAATGTCCCTGCTTGCAGGTAACTCGCGTCAAAGTCCCAATGGATACTTCCTTCCTGCTTCAAAAAAATCCAAATGGATGCTTCCTTCCTGACCTGGGCATGTTCAGACCATCCTGGTAACACACCTGAGGTGCTTGTGCTCATAAATATGGGCAGCAATCCTTGCTTGTTCCTGGTCACACTCCTGTTCCCTGGGCAAATGGGGATTTAATTTTTGTGATGACAACCACTGTGCTCCTGTGTGGTAGGAACGAAAGATTCCTGCAAAAGCCAGGAGTCATGGAATATCCTGAGCTGGAAGGGACCCACGAGATCATCCAGTTCAATTCCTGTCCCTGCACAGACACGCCAACAACTCCACCCTGTGCATCCCTGGCAGCGCTGTCCAAACCCTCCTGGAGCTCTGGCAGCCTCGGGGCTGTGCCCATTTCCTGGAGAGCCTGGGCAGTGCCCAGAACCCTCTGGGGGAAGAACCTTTCCCTGATACCCAAAATAAACCTCCCCTGACCCAGCTCCAGCTGTTCCCTTGGGCTCTGTCACTGTCACAGAAAGCAGAGATCGGAGCTGCCCCTGTGCTGTCCCTCAGAAAGAGCTGCAGACCCAGTCTCCCCTCAGTGTCCTCTTCTCCAGACTCCCATCCAGTCCTTCCCTGCCACCTTCTCTCATCTGGACCATTGCTTCCCCTTCCTTGCTAACCTGAGCATATCTGAGCCTCCCTCACACGCGATGGGATGGGTACTGGCTGTGTCCATCACCTTGTGCTTCATTGCTGGGGGTGGTGTTCCCAGACACCCCAGTGCCCATGGAGAGGATGGTGGTTGGTGTTTCCACACACCCCATTGCCCATGGAGAGGATGAAGTTCGTGTTTCCAGACACCCCAGTACTCNCTCTGTCACTGTCACAGAAAGCAGAGATCGGAGCTGCCCCTGTGCTGTCCCTCAGAAAGAGCTGCAGACCCAGTCTCCCCTCAGTGTCCTCTTCTCCAGACTCCCATCCAGTCCTTCCCTGCCACCTTCTCTCATCTGGACCATTGCTTCCCCTTCCTTGCTAACCTGAGCATATCTGAGCCTCCCTCACACGCGATGGGATGGGTACTGGCTGTGTCCATCACCTTGTGCTTCATTGCTGGGGGTGGTGTTCCCAGACACCCCAGTGCCCATGGGGCATTTCCAGACACGCCAGTGCCTATGGAGAGGGTGGTGGTTGGTGTTCCCAGACACCCCAGTGCCCATGGAGAGGATGGTGGTTGGTGTTTCCAGACACCCCATTGCCCATGGAGAGGATGAAGTTCGTGTTTCCAGACACCCCAGTACTCATGGAGAAGATGGGGTTGGTGTTTCCAGCTGTCACACAGGATGGCACAGGGGGTATTTTGGCCTCTCTGCAGAGCTGGGGCTGCACTGGGTCTCGGTGGAATTTGCAGTTAGAAAAATGTGCCTGAGCAAGCCCCTTGTTTAGGGGTGTCCTCCATCTTGATCATCAGTTTGCACCCCTTTGTAGGGTGAGCAGGAGAATCCATCTCACCTTGGAATCTGCTCCTGCATGGATTTCTGCTCTCATTGTTGTCCTGCTGAGGGACCACAGCTGGGCAGGGTCCTTGGCTTGGCAGTGAATTTGTTGGTGCCCCTGAGATGGTGCATGGACCCTTGGATCTCTCAGCCAGCAGAACCAGAGCCTGAACTGGACATTTTAGGGTAAGGATAGATCCAGAGCCCTGTTTTGAGGATGTCTGAGGTGACCACCCCATGTCCTGCCTGTTGGTCCCTGTGCTGGTGGCACCCATCCTGCTCCTCCCCCTCACTGCATCTCAGCCACACCCTGACACCTTCCTTCTCTGCCCAGGCTTAGTGACAACCTGAGAGCTTTGATCCTTCAATTTCTGCTGCCCTCTCCATTAAAACATGAGTTTAATTCCCACGTAGTTCTGACAGGATGGCTGGGAAAGGCAGCGAGGTTCTCCACGTCTCTTCCATGATGCTGAGCCCAAGGAAACCCTTCTGCCTCCACTTTTAAACAACAAAAAATCCTCCCCATCCCTGAAGAATAGGAACATCAGGCTGTCTCCTGACACAATTGGCTCTAACTGGCCCAGGCATTCAGCACAATCAGGGCAGGGCAATTACAACTTTTTCCCCTAAACCTTTTTCAGATGAGAAATAATTTTAGGCCAACTTTCTCTGCTGCCTGGATCCTGCCTGGAGATGATGCAGTCGGTGTTCTGTGTGTGGCTTAGCTAGGGATTGCTCTTCTGGTCAAACCCACTTCTGTCCTGCACCTCTTTGGACCATGTTTCTAGGTGAAAAAGCCCTTTTTGGAATATTTCATCAAACCTCACTTCACAAAAAGAAGCACTAAGGCATCCCTGTTCCTGTCCTCTCAGAGATCCTGTCCTCTCAGGTGACCTGCACTGAGGGTGTGTAGAGAGTAGACAGTGACAAGTCAGAGGTGGGTGGAAAAGGGTGGATTTTATCTGCATTTGCTTTCTGTTGTCACTGCAGCTGAGTCATGGTTTTGTTTGCTTGAGCTGAAAATCCCTGGGAAAAAATAATGTGTATATATAGATACACATATATATATAAATATACTCCTAAAGTAAATACACACTCATGCTCTTTATATATAAATATATTTTTATCTCAAATACAGACACATTTTAAGGATTATATGTAGAATTTGATGTAAAATTTATACAGAATAAAATTTTAATGTTATTGTACAAACACACACACACCCACACACACACACACACACACGTGTATATATATATTTTTTTTTTTTTAATACAAATATATCACTCCCAGAGCTCTCCTAAACTGCCCATGCTGTGGACTTTGCAAAGTGCCCACATGAGCTTGAATTCCCAGGCAAATTCTGCACTTATTGTGCAGCAGGCTCCCTTCCCACAGCCCTGCAGTCCCACCCTCCTCCCCTCAGCCTGTGCAGTGTCACGTCCTTGCTATGCAGTAGCGTCACTGCAGCCACGCCTGTTGCTTCAGGACAAATATTTCCCCTGGGAAATGCAGGAGTGGGAGAGCAGGAGCCTTGCTGAGGAGACTCAGCACTGCTCATCCCTGCTCTGGGGACAGCTTGGACGTTCTACACCTTCTTCTCGATTAAAGGGACCCACCTCAAATTATCCTGGGCTGGGAGAGGTTTCCTTTTCCTGGAGGATTTGAGTTCAGTGGATGTGCCAATCCCCTCTCCCTGTCCTCCCAGGGAACACAGGTGGGAGTTCCTCTGTGGGTAAGGAGAAAGAGAGAGCAAACAAAAGGTAATTTAGAGGGAGAGGATGGGATTTTGGAAGGGAGATCTCCAACAGGCAGAGGCTCTGAAGACAGTGCCAGGCACATGAGTTGCTGGATGGAAATACCATCAGGAAGAAATGCAGTTTTTCACTGGGCAGGTGTTCTTGCTCCACATTTCAGTGAGAAATTTTCACAGAATCACAGAAGGGTTTGGGTTGGAAGGGACCTTAAAGCCTATCAAGTTCCACCCCCTGCCATGGCCAGGGACACCTTCCACCATCCCAGATTGCTCCAAACCCTGCCCAGCCTGGCCTTGGACACTTCCAGGGATCCAGGGACAGCCACAGCTTCTCTGGGCACCCTGTGCCAGGGCCTCCCCACCCTCACAGGGAACAATTCCTTCCTAATATCTAATTTAATTCTCTCTTCTTTTAGTTTTAAACCATCCCTGTTGTCCTATCACTATCTGCCTGTTTAAAAAGCTGCTCTTTTTTTCTGAGCTGCCTTTAACAACTTTCAGTAATGCAGCACCTCCTGGGCCATGGAATGACAGTCCCTGCTCCCACTGTCAAAAAGAGTGTTTTTCTTTTTGTGATTTCACATCCCTTCCTGCCAGTGGCTGTCATTTCAGAACGCCAGGGGGACACGGGTGGTGGCAGCCCCTCTGGAGCCCCGTGCCTGCCTGGCAGATGCTGTTTGCTTTTGAGAGCCACAAGTGCTGCAGCTCTGACCAAACACAAGTTTTAGGTGCTTGATCATAGCACTGGCTCTTTTCCAGGCAGTTAAAACCCCTGGTAGCATCAGCCACATGAAAAATTTGGCAGCTTCTCTGCATAGTTTGAATCATTCATGGAAGGGCAAAGATACTCTTTGCTGGATTTTTTTTTTCTTTTTTCCTGACATAGGCATCTTCTGGTGAATCTGCTCTCAATTTTGTCCCTTCACATGTGATTATTCAGCTTTCTTCACTGATGGGTTTGGGCAGGGAGCTGGACTCGATGATCCTTGTGGATCCCTTCCAAATGGAGATATTCTGTGATTCTGTGTGGGATGCAATCAAAATGTTGAAATCCCTCTCATGTACCTGGCAGGGGACTCGACCCTCTGGGGTGTCTCTGGTTTAATCTAGTGGGATTTTGTGATGTCCACGTCCCATTAGCTCTCCAGCAGGTCCTTAGGTGCCATGAAGCACAAGGTGTCTTTCCAATCCCTGGCTCTGCTTTGTCCTCTGGCCTCATTCCACCTTCAGTGCCAGGGCAAGAGCAGAGGTGCCCGGGGAATTCCTGATGCAAGGAGACCACACATCGTGCAAATTGTAATGATTTTCAGGTCGTTAGTGTAGGAGTGCAGGAGGGATGGTGGCCTGGAGCAGATCTCCTTGCTGTTGTGGAGGTGAGAGAGAAATTGGATAAAGGGAAGAGATTTGGGAGTGGGAGATTCTCCCAATCCCTGCATGACTGGAGAGTATTCTGAGCACCACCAAGGTTCTGAAAGGAGGTAGAGGGAGAAGGAAAGGTGCTGGTGTGCTTCAAAACACCTAATTAGAGAGAGATCTGAGCCAGCCACAACTCAGAGACATGAAACATCGGGAGAGATCAGGATCAGTGGGCTCTGATAAGGGAATGCTCACAGCCAGCCCTCCCAGAGATCAGAACAATTGTCAGATGTTTATTCATTTCCTTTGGAGCTGCATTTTGGGCCCTTACTGAACTGCACTCTCTTAGAGCAGCAGCCTTCCGGTAACTGGGACCATTTTCTTCTTAGCTCAGAGTCATTAAGGGGGAGGATAAAGAGGAGGAGAAGGACAGAAAAAATGAAATTGTACATCTCATCAGTGAGAGTTAATTGGTCCCACATCACCAGCTACAGGTGACCAGGGACAAGGGTGATGGAAGTGTGGTCCCTGTGTGAGCCAACCTCTGTCTTTACACACCTGAGCAGATCCTGCTGCTTGCTTTGCATGAAAGCCACGCTTTCCAAGGAGAAAACAAGGAAGAATTTATGGAAAACAAAAGAGGGGAGAAAAATAAGTTTTCTTTCTTAGTAACTGTGTATGTACATAGAGAATATGGAAACACTTTTATCATAAATATCAATTACAATAAATAAGACCATTTTTCGTATCCACGGGGGAGGCAGTGAGGATGTATTAACAAAAAAGTGACTCAGTCTCTAAGTCTAGATGCTTCTGAGTGCACCACATTTATCTTCCACTTTCACTGGCAAATTTCACTTCCAGTCATCAGCATTTTTTTCCTAGCTGATGATATTTACACACCTTTTTTTTGTTGTTATTTTTTTGGAGAGAGAGTGAGAAAAATCCCACCGAGGGTGGCATTTTTGGTTAACTTTCTCCATTTTCTGGGTAAATGCTGTTTGTGCCCTCAAATGGCTCCCAGACCCTGCTGAGGCTGGAAATGTGAACTTGATGTCACCCATGTGGGGTGCCCTGGAGAGGGGAGTCACAACCAGCTCCTGCTGTTCTCCACAGACTCCTCTCCTCTCTCCTGGCACCCACCTTGCTGAAGACTCAAACATAAATACTGGGATATCAGGGTAGGGGGGCCTTTCCCTTGGAAACACATCACTTGACCTTTCAGTTTCTGGCCCTTTTGATGTTGGGAAAGATGTAACAAAAAGCTCTGACCAGCCAGAGCAAATTTGGGTGATGAAAACCTAGGTCATCCCTGATTTATGAGCACTGCCGGGGTGCAGGGTGTGCTGATCTCCAGAGCACATCTGAAACGAAACAACAGGGACTGCATTCTCCCCCTGATTGTAAACAAATCAAAACCAGCAGGAGAGAGGAGCAGTTTCACTTCTTTCTTTATTATCTTTTTAATATCCTGGATGGCAGCCAGTACTTCTCAATGAAGTGTCTTTTAAATTGTGCCCAGCCAAGTTTGAGGAGTATATGAACAGCTGTTCTGAGGCCTGATAAGAGCTGCTGCTTGTGAGGCTCTTCAGAGCCTCTAATCTGGTTCTTTCTCTCCAGGAGAAAATGTAAAGCTCTGCCTTCTGCATGTCATGGAAAAAGAGATGGCATTTCTCACCGTAGCCTCAGTGGAATTTTCAAGATTTCTGGAGGTGGCCTACAGAAAAACTCATCCCCTAAAGCTGGAAGCCTCACACAGATGGGATCTATTTTCCAAAGGATCATAGGACCGAGGAATTAATGATGTTGGTGGTCTCTAATTCAATCCTTTGCTCAACACTGGGCCAATATCAAGTTGTTTCAGGTATCTTCAAGATGTAGCTGCACAGCCCTTCTGGATCCCTGGTCCAGGGCTGCACTGGACTCAGAGGAAATACTTTTGATTTGTTTCTAGTGGGAATTCCCTTTGCTGGATGTTGATCCCATCACCTCTGAGGGGAGGCTGGCTCTGTCTTTTCATCCCCACTGTAGCAGTGCAGCCAGATACCCACTTAAAACCTTCTCTTCTCCAGAGTGGCTGAATCCAGCTCCCTCAGCATCTCCTTGAGTGCATCCTCCAAGCTCCTGACCATTACCGTGGCCGCTGCACTCCCTTGTCCAGGTCACTTTGCACGGCAGCCTGGCCTTCCAGCACAGTGGCATCCTTATCCAAACTGTCCTTATGTCAGGGAAATCTCCTAGAGATCTGCTGATCTCCAGGATGGAAGCCCACATGTCTCCCCTGGATGGGGAAGCATAATACTGGCTTAACTTTTCTTTTTATTGATCAATTATTTGTGGCCTATGCAAACGCTAAGGTCCTTTTTCTTTCTCTTTTCTTTTTTGTCCCCTTTTCTTTTCAACTTGTGCTGATATTCTGGCTGCTCTGTTTGATCTGAGACTCTCAAAGCACGAGGTTCACCCAGATCCTCTTTCAACCTGCCTCAGAACGAGCTGCAGAGCTGGGAAACTTTTCCTCCTTTTGTTCTGCACTCGGCTGAGAGATTCCAATTTCATTTGAAGATATTTCAAAATCCTTTCTCAGTTATTTTGGCACTTTATCCCTCCATTAGATATTACTTCTTGAAGAAAAATATTCCTCTTGGAATATTTTTAAACTCTGTTAGATATTTCTAACCTAATGCAATTACAGATTTTGTGTTTTTTTTTCCTATTTACTTAAATTATTAAAAGATATAAACTAATTCTGAGTTGTGTCTGTTCACTGCCCATGACTTTTTTTTCTTTTTCCTGTGTTGCTAGTGGTATTTTCAGGAATGCATTGACACAAACACCATTTTCTTGTTTAAAATAAATAAATAAACAAACTTTTACTTTGTACTTGCCTGTCACATTGGGTTTTTCTATTAAGATGCTCGTTGCACCTATGGGAAAAAAGTATTGGATTTAGAGGAGTTGGAATGTGAGATATGATGTACACAGTATCCATATGCTGATGGCCTTTGGAATTCCTCTCCTGTGATATTATTTCCTCTCTATTAACCATTCCTCTTCCACTTTTCTTTCCCATATAGTCAATATTGACTTCCTTTATAAAGATTTATTTGTGTTTACAGCCTTGTTTCTACATTCAGCAGTTTATCCTGAAAAAGTTCCCCTCCCTCTAAACTGTCACGGGATAAGGTAAAAGGTGGAATAAAGCTTTGATAACAGGTGGAATAAACAGAGAAGAAGCAAAAAAAAAAAAAGTATGATCAAAGTAATTTCTGACACTGGACAAAGTTTATTAGGACCCACAATCATCACTGTATTCCAAAAAGACCTGGGAAAAAGCGTGAATAGGTTGGTGACAGTTTGGTGACAATCCTTGGTTATTCAGGGCAGTCAGAGCTAATGCTAATTGTGAATATTTGTGTAAGAGATGTCTCAATATTGCATCAGCAGGTGGTGAATTTAATGCTGAGGTGGTCGTGCACTCAGGAGAAGGCAGCAGCACCCAGGGAAGGGCTGCTGGACCTTTGTGAATGGCTGGAATGGGAACCTCAGCTCTGTGGTCAGAAAGGCCAAAAAACCCCAAAATGGTAGGGATTGCTTGGAAAAGAATTGTGAACAAAGAAAAATATCTTTATTCTGTGTGCATGATGGTTCTATGAATGTAATAACATACCTGGAGGAGCTGCTACTGAAATAGTCAGGTTGTCTTTGGCCACGTGTTCCTAAAAAGGAGGGAACAGACCTAGAAAAGGTCAAGGGAAGGAGGGAATTGATGGGTCTGGAAAAACCTGAGTGTCAGAATCCAATTCCTTGGTTTAAAGAGAGGTTGGAGTGAGAGAGGGACCTCTCAGGCTGTTAGTCAGGTTCTCCTCTCTGCTAATACGTCCCTCCAAAATAAATACCTAAATGAAAAAGGTGAAAACCTCCCCCTTGATCTGGCCAATATCCAGCAGCAAAAATAGCTGAGGGGGCCTCAGCAGAAAAATGTAATG
>VXBQ01015473.1:225167-245237 GCA_013400175.1 Phainopepla nitens
AGTGGGAGATGTCAGCACATCATTTTCTCCTTTGCAAAACAGGTGCAATCTCTGGACAATACTTTAAGCTCAGCAGGACTTGCCAAGTCAGGCAGAAAAACTTTTGTTTTTAAGGGCAGACAGCATATTTTGATAATTGAGCCTGACCTCCTGTATAAGCAGGGCAGAAGAGCAAAATTTTACATAAAAACTATTACTTTTCCCTCAGCTAGACCATACATTGCAAAATAATTCTCTCTTTTCTCCCAAGTTTTGCATTTCAACCCCCCCACCCCCGGCCTCACATTTTTGAGAAAATTTGCTCTGTTTGTTAATAACTCCCTGTGCTCGTTTTGCTTTTAATTTTAATTTAATTTTAATTTTTTAAAAGTTTTCATCTCCCTGTCAGTGGATTTTGTATTCCTTTGCCTGCTGAATGACAGAGTCCTGCTTCCCAGATCCCAAGAGGCTGGGATCAGTTGGAGCCCGTGAGACTCTCAGGAGCAGCACTGTGCCAGAGCAAAGCTGATCCTTTGGAGGCTGACTGGAGAAAGTGGAGACTGGAAACCAAAGTTAAATCACATCTCCTGGTACATTAAGCAGCAGGGGTGTGTTTATTCCTTTCCACAGGCAGTTTGTTGGTGCAATTATTCATCTTTGCTCAGTTTGGAAAGCTGGAGGTGGGATAAATACCTGTTGTGAAACCAGAAATAGATGGCCAAGTCCCAAAAATTGAAAAAAACCCAGTTTCTAATTCCTGGGGAGTGTGTTGTGGAGAAGAATAAAGCCCTGCTGGCCTTGGACACTTCCAGGGATCCAGGGGCAGCCTCAGCTTCTCTGGGCACCCAGTGCCAGGGCCTCCCCACCCTCACAGGGGAACAATTCCTTCCTAATATTCAACGTAAACCTGCCCTCTTTCAGCTTAAGCCATTGCCCCTGGTCCTGTCACTGTATCTACTCCTCTAAAAAGTTGCTCTCCCTCTTTTTAACAAGCTCCTTGAAAAAAAAGGTGAGAGCAAGTACATGGAACAGTACAGAATATGGAATTGTGCAGCTCACAGGAGCCTCAGGAGCCTCAAACTCCATCCTGTGAAATGTCAACCATGATAAATATTTGCCTGGGCTCCAGTGGTGGAGAATCCACATCTGAGCTGGGCAAGTGATTTCAGTAAGGGATATTAGAACACTCATTATTGATTTCTGCATCACTTATGTGGTGATTCAGCAGCTGCACTGAACATGAGGAATTTTGGGTAGTCTGAGGAGGACATGGGACACAGTTCCACGAGTGCTTTGGCAAAGAGAGCCCAGAGAGAGTGTTAGAAGGATGAATTCTACGCATATTTATCCGTGTTTATGTGCAGATCTGAGTAGACATATCTATTAATACAAATATATGAATATACACCTATATAAAACCACATTTATATCCAGTCCACCCCCTCCCCTGTCCCCTAAAGCTTTAAGAAGCTGTATTTAAGCTTGAAACTCTGAAACTGAGCTGAGAAATGCGAGCCCCACAGCAGTCAAAGTGAAATTGGATTTGCACCGTGAATCATCTGCTGAGGACTGCAGTAATAAACATGCATAGAACAATGGCAATTTACTCACATATTAACAACTGTGCTGTCAAGGCAGCAAACCTTTTAAACCCATAAAACCACCTTGCTGTGAGAAAAACAGGGCTACCCAAGGGCATTCGCTTTTCCCAAGGATGTGTGGAGAAATTCCAATTTCCCGCTTGCAAATGAGGAAGAGCTTTTGGGATACCTCAGCCTAAGTCAGGTTTGGCTTTTTGTTCCTGTTGGTGTATGCTGGGTTTAGGGCTTTTGGGAGTCTTTTCTTGTGTTCCTGTCAGTTTTGTGAATTTCAAACACCTCCTGCAAACTTTGGAATGGGAAGTCTCCACTGACAAGGAGAAAGACCTAATGATGTTCCTCCTCTAATGATTCCAGCTGGAGCCTCCTGGCCACGGATGGGGCTAAGATTTGGGACCTTCTCTTTCCAAAAACACTCTCCTGCCACAGCTGAACTCAAATTCCTGATCCATCCGTTGTTCTGGCAGGTTTTAAAGCAACCATGGATCTGCCAGGGGAGAGCAGAGGGGTCTGAACAGACAGTGCTGTGCCTCTCAGCAGTGCTGCTGCCACTTAATTATGGTCACATTTCAGTGAGATTTATGAATCATCTATAGCCCTTAGGGTTTTTGGTTGGGTTTTTTTTTTTTTTCCATTCAGAAAGCAGCAGCTTTGGAGCAAAGAAGAGTAAATTTTCAGCACAGGAGCCAGATCAGGCCTTGATTTTTTGTGAAAACCCCAAATGCTTTCTCTTAGTGAGATTTTTAGCCATGGTGAGCTGGACTAAAATGGGCTGAGTCCCTCCTTGCCTCAGTCTTTTTGAAGGCAAAGGAGAGAAGTGAAGAAAGTCCAACAATCTCCAAACTGTGAAATGTCCTGCTTGAGGCTGTATTATAAAAAGTTGAATTGGAGATCTGGGCACAGTAAGTGCCAGATAATGTTCTCAGAAAGAGCATAAAACCTATTTTTGATGCCTACACCCTTCCCTAAAACCCAAAGACATCTGTTAGCCACCAGCATTGCACACAGGAAATCTTCAAATTTGGGCAAATTTGATTTATTGAACTGAACAGAACTGAACATTTTTGCTATAAAACTTTTTTTTTTAATTTTTTTATTTTTTTATTTAATGGCCTCCTGGGACCTCAGTGTAATTTACACTCTCTGATTTGTCCTTCCCAACCTCTTGGCAGGACTCTGTGTTCCAGGATGTCACAGGGCTGAGTGGTGTGGTCCATCCTGATCTGAATTTTGGTGATAAGTCCAACCACAGTAAATATCCTGTGCCCTCTTTTCCCAAGAGAAAAGGACGAATCAGACTTTCAGTTTCTCTCTGTTCTTTGCCCAGCCCAACTCCCAGCCCAGGTCCTTCTGCCACGATCCTGAGCAGGTTTTGCACATCAGGTTTTCTGTCCTATGTCGTGACATGTGCAGATGTCTTGGATAGCCTAGAACAGCTCAAGTGGCATGAAATGCCCATATTTAATCCAGAATTATTTTTTTCTCTGATGGAATTTAAACATGACTCATACACGGACACCTCAATGGAATGGAGAGGTTTTAATCCATGAGCTGAATCCCACATAAGGTACCAAAAAACCCCAAAGCTACAACTGTGATCTTAGTGTCACTCTGTGTGTTGTGAGCCTCCAGAGAGGGACCCTTAGAGGTCTGAAAGCGAAAAGAAGAATTGAAACCTTCACACATAGGATGGCTGAAGTTTCTTGGGAAACCTCTGGGGCAACTCCCAGTCCCAGCTACAATCCCTGTCCTGCAAAAAGATTGTAAAGGTCAGTTTATTGAGGGGATGGTTTTCAATTTCTGAGTGGCAAGAGAAATTTCCCAGCAGGAACTGGCACACAGGGATGGCAAAATCTTTTGACATTGACGACTTGATGTACCTTTGGGACTAAACTTGAGGCTTTCCATCTTTTTTTTTCATTTTTGCCTATGAGCAGGGAAATGCAGGATGCAGTTTTGGCATGGATGGGCTGCCAGGGTGCAGAGAGAAAACCTTCCCAGAGCCTGGTTCATTCTAACTGAGTCCCCTCTCTGGCCACAGGAAATTCTGAAGGAATAGAGGGAAAGAAAAAGCCAACAGTGAAATATCCCTTGAAATATCCTCCCAGCTGACAGCAATTGCTGCCTCAGGGATTTCTCAGCTCAGAGATTAGATAAATCTTTCCAACTGCCCTTGATGGGTTTATCTGTCACCAGGGCACCTAATTGCTGTTCTAACCCCCATAGGCAGATGTAATATCTCATGGTGATGAGTTCCACTGTTCAAAAATGAGCCATGTGAAGAATTACCTTGCTCGGTTCATTTTGATAATTGGGTTTGATGCCACTTAGTTCTTGTACCATGAGAGGCAGTGAACACTCATTCACTGCTTGTCTTCTCCTCAGCACTCTTGGTTTTACAAACCTGGATTCTTAGTCATCATTTGATTTAAGTGTTTCTTGGATGGAAACTATCCTGTAACTTTGGTCCATTCTACCCTTTTTGAGCTGGATCATCACAAAAGCAAACATGAGTCAAATTACACATACTCAGAGGGGCAAAGATATTTTCAAGGTAATTCTCAATCTCTTCCATTCTCCATTTCTTCCCCCAAATTCCCCGAAGCAATTTTCACCTCTGACTGCTATCAAATATTGATCCAGTGTTTTCATGCTAGATCTCCTTTTGATTTTCCCTTTTGCCTTTCCAGTCTCAGATATGCATCATCTAGATAAGAATCCCAGAATGGTTTGGCTGGCAAGGGACCTTAAAGCTCATCCTATTCCAATCCTTGCCATGGGCAGGGACTCCTTCCACCACCCCAGGTTGCTCCAAGCCCTGTCCAGCCTTGCCTTGGACAGTTCCAGCGATCCAGGGGCAGCCACAGCTTCTCTGGGTACCCTGTGCCAGGGCCTCAGCAGAAAGCCTGGGAAGAATTTTTTCCTGATATCTAATCTAAACCTGCTTTCTAGATGTGGCTGGTGCAATCCCTTCATGCCTATGCATCAAGAAACTGAGAGTGTCCTCTCCTGACTTGCTTTTATCATTAATTCTTCCAAGTGGGAAAGATTATCCTTGTGAAA
Organism: Phainopepla nitens; assembly: GCA_013400175.1. NCBI lineage: Eukaryota > Metazoa > Chordata > Aves > Passeriformes > Bombycillidae > Phainopepla > Phainopepla nitens. Next base: position 229,808 of record VXBQ01015473.1, read on the forward strand.
TTGCAAAAAAAAGTCTCAGAGAAATAAGTAAGAGTGGATAATTTTAGGTTTTTTTTTCCTCCCTCTTTCATCCTCTGTAACACGTGTTTTAAAAATCAGACACAGCAATAATTCACAGCAACATTTTAGACAGGTTTGTGCATGTATTTGGTACAAACAAACAAAAATATGTGCATTCTGTTTCATAAAGCTTACATCAAACAGGCAGAACCTGAAACACAAAACAGAAATACTCCGGCTAATAAATACATCTGGGGATGAAAAATAAAAATCTATACATAAAAAATTCCGATGTTCTGCTAAAGAAAATGTACACTTATATACACACTGTAAACAATAGTAATGCAACCCAGCTGCAGCCCAGCTCAGGCTGACAGGGACCTTCTTTCCCTCATGGACTTGGGAGTGTCCAGTGACACAAAAACTCATTTTCTTCCCTCAGCTCTTGGTTCCTTGAAGCAGCGAGGTCTGACAATGCAATTGTGACACGGAGCCAGTGCAATGAGGTGGGATCTTATGGGTAATTGAGGTGCAGGTGCTTTGGGAAATGGCCTGCCTGGAAAATTTGCTGGAACAGGGCCATTCCCTCAGCTGGTCATGCCCTTGTGGATCCAGGGAAATTTGTGGGATCGGGCTGAATTTACCTCCTGAAAGTCTGAGCCCGTTTTTCCAAAATTGGGAGATCTTGGAAATTAGGGGTTCAAAGAGAAGTGCTCAATTCCAGACACTCAGGTCAAATTTCATACAAGATTTTCCTTCCTCCCTGCCAGCAAAGACAGCCCTGTCTCCTCTAAATGAAGCTCTGCATGAGCAGCCTCAGAGTCCAGTCCTGGCATTGCTTCTGATGCAAGATGCCAAATGAGAGCGGGGTGAAAACCAAGTATTTTGCCTGAATGCAGCACAGCAGAGCTCAAGGCATTCCTACAGCACCTTCCAGGGCATCTCTTGGGGCCAGATCAAATACAGTGAGTAACTGAGCCAGAATTTGGGCATTTATGTGTGTGTGTGTGTGTGTGTGTGTGTGTGTGTGTGTGTGTGTGTTTCATGTGTGTGCTTAAATAGACTGTATTTTCTCCCTTGTAGGTCTGCAAAGACTTGGGATGGAGAGGCAGCAAACCTCCAGACTAATCCTTTTTTTCCTTCTCAAAAAGCTTTCAAGGGGCTGGAGGCTGTAAATATAAATATTTCAATACTGGAAAAAAAAAACGGAAAAGTATATTGAAAAGATCAGGGAGAAGAATAAGGAGTAATACCAGCTCATTTATGGGAACACACTGCTTGCCAACATTTGATAAATCTTCATTTATAGAGGGATGTTTGCCCATTTTTAGGAGAATGCCTGGTATTTTGGGAATGACACATTTATATAAACACAGTGAAGTGTGTCTGTCTGTCTGTCTGGTCATGGATGCACTCATGGACTGTCCTCTCCCTGGTCCCTTCTCTGCCACATCCCCAGTGCCTCCCATCAGGATCCCAAAAACACTCAGGAAACCAGTGGCAGCTGCAGTCTTCACCCTACAAAATGACTTTTTGTGTCACCCCACCACCCCTGTAAGGTCTAACTTCCTTTCAAAGCCAAATAAACAGAGGAAAAAAATATATTTCCCCACAAAAGTTCCCATGAGGTGTTGGGAAGTTCCCTGCTTTGGTAGGGCAACCTCAGGCTGGTTTTGCAGATGCTGGAGAACATGCAGGTGGTTGTGATTCTGAGTTCAGTGTAAGTGCTGGGATTTGCTGCTGGGAGGAAAATACCTGGACAAAATCTGCTGATATTTGTGCAATAATTGGTCCAGTTTGTCCTGAATCAGGTGAAGGGTGCTGAGACAGGGCCAACTCCAGATCTCTTGTCTCAATAAGCACTGCACAAAAGAGTAAAAAAAAAAAAATTCCAACTTCTCCCCTGTTTTGTTTTCTTTAAAGCAAATCAGAACATCAGAAAGAAAGGTGACATTCTCCTTGCTGTGCCTGGGAGCCTTTCATCTTGCTTTGGCAGCCACCCTTCGTGTGATGAGCCGGATGTGCTGCAGGCACTTCCATGAAAGGCTCCTCATGGGTTTGAGGGGCAGTGCTGATGTGGAGCACTTTCCACCCAGGACACGTTCAGTGCCACGTTCCCACCCCTCAGGACTTCACATTCCTGTTTTTTTAGTTCCCTGGCTTGAAGCCCTTCACCTCAGGTCCGTCCTCTGCCTCCATCACCTACATGTCTCCTGCTCATGGCTTAACCTGATGGTCGCTCCTTGGGGCTCATTATCTGAAATTTGATTAAACCACTCTGGATTTTGAAACCAGTGCCTGCAATCCACGGCCAAGTAGAGTTTGGGTGACCATTTCCTGAGCTGCCTGGTCAAGGTGGGCTTGCTGTGGCTTCAGCTCCTTCAATTTCCTGGAGGAGGCCGTGGTGCCCTCCTGAGAGGTGCTCACACTCTGGGACTGTGAGCAGGGATAAAAACCCACTTTAATTGTCATTACTTTTGACACAACCAAGGCGATTGTTGGCAGCCACCAACAGTTTGATGCATCAAGCATGTGGGAAGTCCCTTGGGAGAAGGATCATGAGTGTGACCCTGACTGGGGAGAAGATCCCTCTGCTTGAGGGAGCTCCAGCTGCACCTCAGCTCCACTTGAGCTTGGACTCTGTGGGCAGTAGGAATGCAAACTTCCAAGCTCAGCCATCCCACCTTTCCTGAGCCACAGCAAGGCTGGCTGAGGACCTGCATTACAGACTCACAGAATCATTAAGGCTGGAAAAGACCTCTTGGGTCATGGAATCCAACCATTAACCCAGCACCACTCCATTCACCATCAAACTATCTCCTCAAGCGCCACATTCGCGTGTCTTTTGAACACTTTCAGGGACGGTGACTCCACCCCTGCCCTGGGAAGCCTGGTCCAGTGCCTGACCACCCTTTGAGTGAAGAAATTCTTCCTAATATCTAGCCTAAATCTTCCCTGGCACAACCTGAGGCCATTTCCTGTTGTCCTGAGTGAAGCCCCTGGGATGCATTTTTATCCTGCATTTTTTGAGCAAAACAACGTGAGCAAAGAAGGGGACAGGAGAGTTTGGGGATGACTGACACCAAAAGGAGCTGGTTTCTCTGTGTGTCACAGATGAATGTTCACTAAAGCAAGGTGGGTGGCAAGTGTTTCACTGGAAAGTGAAATGCAAAATGCTTCACAGGATGGAATTAGAGGAGAGAGACCTGCACACCCCTTGGCAACAGTGCACACATCTGGAATACTCCTCTGGCCTAAAACCAGGTGATGTGGAAGGGCCAAAGCTGTGGCCTCTGCAGAGATGATGACTGAGAGCCGGGATCCCTCCAGCTTGCTTGGGAATACCCATTCTGCTCTCCCTCCAAAGGCAAGGCCTTGTCTGGATGCCCTGTTCAGGACCTACAAGCTCCCAACCCACCCACACAAAGGATCAGCTGCCAGCTACTGCTTGGCAGTGTCCTTCCTGGATTGCTGCCTCTGGATGGAAACATGACCACATGTACTAAGGCAGGGTTGGCAACTTTTGAGATTCAATCTTTCCATTAGATTTCACTGTGGTGTTTTTAAGGCAAAGGAGACATCCTGGTTTCCCTTAATTGTACAGCTTCTTCCAAAGCCAAAGACAACCATCCACCAGAAGAGACAGCTCTTGCCCTAAGGTCATATCCATGCCTTCTCCTCCTGCTGTGGCTTGTTAGAATGGGATATGCCATTGGCTCTAATTTGAGGAACCCAAAATCCCACAGAAGGGGCTGAGCTCCACGTGGGGGATGCTTGGATAACCTTTGGGCAACTGCATTTAATACCTGATTGCTGCTTCCAGCCTGCCTGACAGACCCACAAGTGGTATCCCTCCATGTTTCTGCTGGATACCTCTAAAGAAACCACTGACAGCTGCCCCAGAGGCTTCAAATATCTGTTTCTCTCAGCCCACAGCAGTCTGTTAAGTCATGGGTTTGGTAGTCGATGGTTTCTGTGAAATCATGAGGGATCCCAATGGAGACAGACTCCACCTCTGTCTTGTAGGTGGCTGTCACCCCCCCTTTGCTGGAGCCACCCCGGATTTTGTTAGAAAGGCTGTTCATCTTCTCCTTCAGCTGGGTGGATGCTGGTTTCTGGAAAGGGGTGAGCATTTTCCAGCCCTTGAAGCTGAGCGTTCGCCTCTTAGTGGCTCTCTCCTGGAAGGAGGAGTTAAATATGAAGGAGCTGTTCAGGGTGTTAATCCTGGGCCGCAGGTCTGTCTCTGAGTCCTGCACCGAGCTGTTGATGGAGGCCCCTCTCCAGTGGTGGTCGTAGACCCTCCAGATGGGGCGCCGGCGCCGGTGGCACTGGCACTTGAGCAGCCGGATGAAGGCGCGCTTGAACTCCTTGCTGGAGCACGGGTAGATGATGGGGTTCACGCAGCTGTTGAAGTATCCCAGCCAGAAGATGATCTTGAAGACGATTTCGGAGGGCTTCAGGGATGGGAAGAAAGAACCTTGGGAGAGATTGGAAGGAATATGGTTAGAGGAGGTGGGAGGATGTGGCAGAGTAAGGTGGTAAGGGTGGTGGTCAGTCCAGTCTGGAAGAGGTGAGATGTGTGGAAAAGTCTGATGGCGTGGTGGTGGTGAGACCCTGGAACCTTTCCCAGAGAAATTGTGTCTCCTCACCCCTGGAACTGTCCAAGGCCAGGTTGGATGGGGCTTGGAGCAGCCTTGCCTAGTGAAATGTGACTTTCAGGTAATTTATTGCTTCCAGACTAAGAGACTACAGCATAAAAATATGGCCACAGCCCTGTCACTTGCACTGAAAGAAGAGCTACACACCTTCACCTCCTCCTCTCATGTATTTTGGGTCATCAGTGTTGCACATACTCTATTTCAGATCCTGTGGTGATGCTAAGAGGGGCTCAGATAATATCCAGTTAAAGTGGGCTCAGATAATATCCACTGCCCTAAAGCTTGTCCTTGATACTTTAAAGCATTTTTTTGTCCACCCAGTTCTTCCATAGGTTTTTGCGGTTTTCCAGTGGTTTTCTTGGTGAAAAAGCTGGAGATTTTTTTTTTTTTTTGAGCCAGAAGATGTCAGTGTTGCTCCCACACGGCCTCAGAACAGCATTCCCCACTTGGATCTGAAATAACTTTCTGACTCAGCCTTAATTTCTTTTAATTTTAGCTCCAGATGACAAATCATGCCACCATGTGACTGAGCGTTAATTTTTATTTTAGTAAATAACATTAACTCCAGATATCATTATTATTTTCCCCTGCGCTCCTAAGCCTGATGTCAAAACAGTAGAACAGGTGCCAGGAGCCAGAAATTCGTGACTGACACTACATAAAAGCTCCCCAGGCTGTTTGCTGGAGGAAAACCATCCTCCAGGAAACGCAGAGAACCGGTTCCAGCAAAGCTTTCATACACCCATCCCTAAAAAGTTGAGAAACTTCAGCCAGACTCAACATTAGGTACGTGGGCAGCTAGCTCCACCATGGGTATGTGGGAGAAGACAGACAGATCCCTGCATTTAATGGTGGCTGGGCAGGCAAAGCAGCTTAAATATCTGCTGAAGGCCCACCCAAGGCAGGCAGGAGCTCAGGCTGGCTGTCAGTGTGTGCTGAAGGGGGCAGGGAATGAGGACAGTGAGCAGGAATGACAGCTCTGTGCTGGGAAGGCTCAGAGCCTTCCTGGAGATGGAGGCATTTGCAGCCTAATGAGCAGCTGCTGGGAGTGCAGCCTTTGAATGGAGCAATGATCGTGGAATTGTGGAATGGTTTGGGTTGGAAGGCACCTGAAAGATCATCCAGTCCCACCCCTGGCCATGGGCAGGGACACCTTCCACCATGCCAGGGTGCTCCCAGCCCTGTCCAGCCTGGCCTTGGACACTTCCAGGGATCCAGGGGCAGCCCCAGCTTCTCTGGGCACCCTGTGCCAGGGCCTCCCCACCCTCACAAGGAACAATTCCTGCCCAATATCCCATCTAACCCTGTCCTCTGTCAGTCTGAAGGCATTCCCCCTCGTCCTGTCACTCCATGCCCTCATAAATAGTGTCTCTCCATCTTCCATGTCAGCTCCCTCCAGTTTTGTAGAAGCAATGATCCCACCTTGGTTGTTTTACATTAAAGGAGTTTATTCTCTTGGAGACAGTGCTGAGATTTACAGGTTGGCTCTGGGCTGCTGGAATCACCAGTTTTGATTTTAACCCCATCAGAAACACCTCCCTAAGTGACAGCCAGGAGCTTTGAACCACCCCAGTGGTGCTGGGGCCATCCCTCTTTGTCACAGTGCTCCCAGCCCACCCCCCTGGACCTACAGGAACCATGGATATCCAGGAAGTGGGATCTAGGCAGATGAAGGACTTCATCAAACATGCAATTCTACTTATTCCCTTGTCAGGGAGAGGTTTCCTGCCTCGGTTTCCCCACAGAGAAAGAGTTAATTACCATGAACTCCCAGTGTTGCTGTGAACCCTGTTTGCAGCGTGCTCTGGGTTCTCAGAGGAGCTGCTGCTCTATGGGGCATTTTTTAGCTTCAAGAGAGAGGAAAAGAAAACAAAAAACTATGGTAACAAAGCAAATAAAAGAAGGGTCTCTTTTTAAATTCAGCTGGTAATTACTGCTTGAGCCAGGCTACTTAAGGGATTGGTGCTTGCCTAAACAGCCTGATGGTTGCTAAAATAATAATATCTATCTGGTGTTCAGCAGTTCAGGGCACAATGCAGTTTCTGTACTATGTGCTTTGTCTTTTGCATCCAGATAGAAAACACAAATTCAAAAGGGAAAGAAGCTATGAATTCTCTGAATTTCAACTCTGGCTGGTTTTCACCCAGTGAGAACCTTGTGTACATACGAAGACAAGGGGCCCATTACCATTCTCATTACCATGCAAATAAGCGTGCCCCTTGGAAGGGACGTGTCCTGAGTGCATCCACAGTTCCCTCATTTCCTTGTCCTGGGATGAACAGAACTGGGCAGGGAGTCCCCAGAACAGCTCCTCTGCACATGCTGGAGCATCAGAATCTTCTGATGGGCACTGGGAGGCTGCACATAAGAGGATTTGAAGGGTCTTTTTTAGGGAATGTGTAAAAAAATCAAAGAAATCAGCTGTTGCTTTCATGTACTCGAATATGCAACAACACTTTGAGGGGTTTTGGGCTGGGCTTTGTAACAGTTCCTATATAAATAAGTTAAGGTCAGTACTGAGTGATGGACACTTGAAGAGCTCAGAAAACACAGAAGGATGTGTCCAAGGTGCAGAAATAGAGAATGTGAGTAAAAGATGAGGAATAACAACACAGAGTGATACACCAGCACTTCAGTCCGTTACCTCGGTGTAAGAGCAATTTTTGGTGATCCCAAAAGCATCGAGGCCAGTACAGGGCAACATCAAAGAACAGGAAACACGATTTCTGTAGGATCTGTGTCACAATCCAACAGGCAACATGGTCTTGTCTAAAGAGGAGCTTTTGCTGTGCACTCTGGGCACTTCTCCTGGGCGTCCAGCTCAGCACCTCATGGGGTGAGGGAGGAGGAGATGGTGACACCCACCTTAGGGACATCCATCAGAATTTATAATAATAATGCTGGAGTCTTAACAGTCTGTTTGGAGACTTTAATCCTTCCATCATTTTGTAACAGATCATCCCACATCTTGCAAAATCTGAATCTGACAGAGCTGAGCCAGGGTAAGGGCTGTATGTCCTGTTGTAACCCTAAATAATTATCTTCGGGACCATTCAGAAATTAAGAAAGCTGCAGGTGAGCTCGGGAAAAGCCTGCGTGCACCTTGCAAAGTGACTGAAGTTACAGACTAAACATGATCTGAAGATTGAACTTCATTTTTTGGTGATGCAAAAGTCGAGCCAATAAAGTATGTGCTCCTACCTTTTTTTTTTTTTTAAATTACTTATGGATGTCACTCTGCTCCTATTTGGGGAAAACCAGTCAGGTAAAAATTTCTGGAGCCATGGGCATGCTTCCCGAAACTCTGACGCTCTGTGGTGGGTGGCAGTGGATGCAGTCTGCCCTCCATGTATCCGAACACATATCCCATTTTTTTTAGGTTGTTTGAGCTAACACAATCTCATGATCTTTCCTTGCCTGCCCTTCTCCACCCTGCCCTCCCCATGACTCACTGGAAGGTGATATCACTTGGATTGTTCTGAGAGTTGCTGGTCCCAGTGTTCAGTGCTCAAAAAAATAAAGCAAAACAAGAGCAAAAAAAAAAAAAAAAAGAAAAATGCACCAATGCAAATGGAGCCAGTCCAATCTAAATTCTGGCCCTGGCTCCCAGTGTACAGCCAGAATTCATGAGCAGGCTTAGTTGGCAAATGCATCTTTGTTCTAAAAGGTCCCTGCTTTGCAGCATGTCCTGAACAGTCCATGGCACAGGAATGCTGCAGACATGGGAGCAGGTAGGAAAAACAAGGGACAAAGTCATGTCCCAGTGCTGCCACAACTTGGAAATGTAGGACTGTTCAACACTGATAAAGGTGTTGCTGTTGCTTGGTGTGGGTATCAGGAATGGGCTTGCAAAAAAAAGCTTTTTATGACAACTGACACCTGGATCTTACAGGTGTCATCACAGGAGAGGGAAGGTGAAACCTTCCACAGGAGGTGGCAGGTGAACAGCTAAGAAGAGGACATGGTTCATCTCACAGCAGGTTGCTCAGTTGTGGATGTCACCGCAAGCAGGAGTTAAAAATTGATCGGCCAAACTTATGGAAAATTAGAAAAAAAAAATTACCAATGTGTGAACCACTCTGTTTCTGAGTTAGGAAGCTCCAGAAATCTGTATGTAGGATTAGGACTGTGGTGGGGACAGGTGTGCCATCACCTGAGCTTCTCCTGGATGTGGCCTCAAAGGTTCAGGAGGGGATTGAGGACTGCCTTGGGAGGTAGCAGAGCAGCAAGTCAGAAGAACTGCAGCTGGTAGAGAAAAAGCCCAGGCACAGGAGGTACCACAGCTGCTCACTGAGGGTCCTCCTGGCCAAAGGAAGTCAGAGAATCATGGGATGGTTTGGGTTGGGAGGGATCATAAAGCCTATTTCATTCCACACCTTCCACCATCCCTTGGCTGCTCCAAGCCCCATCCAGCCTGGCCTTGGACACTTCCAGGGATCCAGGGGCAGCCCCAGCTTCTCTGGGCGCCCTGTGCCAGGGCCTCCCCACCCTCATATTCAAAAACCTTTCCCTTGTATCCAGCTTAAATTGACACTCACTGTCTTCCTTCTTTTTTTCTGACTCCCACAAAGTAAATTAATTAAACCTGCTCCAAAATAATCATGAGCTGTCCCTTTCTGCTCAATACCCAGCTTGCATCTCTCCTTGCCAGCTCCTTCCCAGGCCCCCATGATGGACAACCTCCCAGATGCAGCTGCCAAGCTATGGGAGAACGGGCTGGATTTCAGCAAGGACCTCTCCCAGTGTGTGGGACTCAGATTCTGACTGCTCTTTCCTGACCTCCTCCTCCGTTCTCTAATAACCACCTCCTCTGGGTATTTGTAGGCATAGCAGGGTCCCTAGAGGGTTAACACCTCCTTGGTGTGTCTTGGAGTGATCAGGGAGTTCACTGCCCTCCTAGGATGGATCCAAGAGCTGCTTGGCCTGGGGAGGAGGACAGCATGTTCACAGCCACTCAAGCATTTTCCCTGGAGGACGATGGCATTGGGATATCGGGTGGAATTCCTCAGGCCTGTCAGCCCTCCAGCCAACCCCATAAACAATGTCACAGATAAGCAGCAGCTTCCCAATGAAAGCCCCAATGAGCTGCCTGCGTGTCTCTCTGCTGCCTGTGTGTCCAACTTCTGCATCCTGGTCTGGCCCAAAGAGAAGCAGGGAGAAGCCACCACTCCCCTGACCATTGCTGACCTTCTAGGCAGGGTTTTGTCCCAGCTCATGGTTGGAGAGATGCTCCTGGAGAGCCCCTGGCCATGCCAAAGCCCGTGGTGGGGTGTGCAAATCTGGTGTGTGGGTCCTGGTGGGAAGCTTTAGGTGTGATGGAGAGCAGGGAAACTTTTGTCTGGCAGTGGTGGGGAGATTGCAAAGGGAGGAGAAACCAGTCAAGGGGTTCTGAAAAACACCAACACTCTCAAGCAGGATCTCAAATTTCAGGTCTGTGTGTGGTTTGTGTGTCAGCAAGAGGAGGATAATGAATCAGAGCCTTGTTCTGGTCATTCACTGTCAAATTTATGGTCCCCAAACCTGTCTCCTGACATTTAGGAGTATGGTCCTAGTGATGTCCCCAAAACTTTTCTCTAAGGTTCTGCACATCAGTAGCAGTATTCTCCTCAAATATTGGAGATCTTAAGAGTAATCCTGGGAATTTGGACCACTGGTGGGAGTAATTGATGTGAGGATGTTTATGAGGCATCAAATTTCCTGAAAAGTGAATCACCTGACTGAGTTCAGGCACCTGAGCAGGTCCTGGGGCTGCTCTTACATCAGTGGCTTTGAGGGCAGGTTTTGTGGTGAGAGTGGAGAGATCCGTCTCATCCTGAGTGTAAGTCACCAGGCAGATGGGTCACACCAGGTTTCAGGTGACTGAACTCAGACTCCTGGCTCATGGGCAACCACATCACAGGCATCCAAGGTTATTCCTGATGGATTTCACCCTGAGTGTCATGATCATCTGTGGTCTGATGCTCTCTGAGAAGTTGCCAAAGCTTCCCATGCACCAGTTTCTCCCCTGTGCAGGACAGGACTTTGATCACAGGAAGAATTTCACCAGTGGAAGATGAAGTGAAAAGCCACAGAGGTTCATCTACACTATTCCCTGAGAGAAACTTCACAAGTAAATTCAAGAATTGTGAATAATCCTAATTTGCTTAGTGTGGTCCAGCCAGACTCCTCCAGATGAATTTGGTCCAGAGAACAATTTACTCCAGAGCCCATTCTCAAAACAACATAAGGAATTGACTTTGCAGCTCCCCAACATTGCCCCAGCAGACTCTGCTCCCTTAACCACCTCCAGATGCCCTGGTGCCACATCACAGGGCATGGAATGCAAAGCTTCTGCTCCACACTGAAGATCCAGGCTGGTGGGCTGCCACACAGCACCCCCTGCTCTGCCAGAGATCCTGAACTTCACAAGACAGGAATTATGTGGTAGGACCACCGGGGCACTGCATGGGCCGCAAGACAGGCTTTGGGCAAGATCCTATAAAGTATTTACTCTGCTCTCCAGCTCTTGTTCCGGGGGCTTGAGATCATAAACTGGCTTTTTATTCCATTTTTTCTTTTTTTAACAGTATGGCTGCTCTTAGTTAGTTCGATTCCTGAGCAAGTTGTAGCTAAACTCATAATTTGAAAGATATTATTGGGAATGTGCTTTTGTGATAGGATTAGACACAGGTGAGGGGTCCAAAGAAAGTTCAATCATATAATCAGGGAGTGGTTTGGGTTGGAAGGGACCTGAAAGATCATTTAAGTTCCATCCCCTGCCATGGCAGGGACACCTTCCACTGTGCCAGGCTGCTCCAACCCTGTCCAGCCTGGCCTTGGACACTTCCAGGGATCCAGGGGCAGCCCCAGCTTCTCTGGGCACCCTGTGCCAGGTGCTCACCACCCTCACAGGGAAGAATTTTTTTTAATACCTAATTTAAGCCTACTCCCTTTCAATGTGAATCCATCTCCCTTTTGCTGTCACTCCATCATTTTGTGAATAATCTCTCTTCATCTTTCTCATATGTTCCCTTCAGGTGCTGGAAGGCCATGATTAGGTCACTGCAAAGCCTTCTCTTCTCCAGGCTAAATAATCCAAATCCTCTCATATACCGTCTTTCTTGGGAGGGCACTGACCCTTCATCTGGGGACTCACATCTGAAGCCACCATCAGCAAATCCCCAGAAGGTCATTTCATCCATTGTATCCTCCTTCCAAAGACATGGATATCCCATGCACAAAAACCTTCTTGCCCTGCAAGGAATACACCATATTCTGTCTTTCATGAGGGATCTCTAAAGAAGAAAGTAATGTTTTAAACAAAGGAATAACTCAAGCAATTGTGGCCTGCTACTGCAGAGGGGTTGATACCAAGGTCTGTAAGGAGAAACTGTACCTGCAGCACACAGTGGATACCACAAAAAGAAGTACATCTTGTCTCACTGGATTTCTCCAAGGTTTTCCATATGGTTTTCCACCGTCTCCTGGAGAAACTGATGCACTTTGATCTGGAAAAGTGGTCTGTGCAGCGGGTGGGGAACTGGCTGACAGAGCACACCCAGGGAGAGGTGGGGAAAAGCATCTTCCCAAGCAGGCAACCTGTCACCAGTGGGATCAATATCACTCCTAATGCTGTTTAATACCTCCATAAGTGATCTGGAGGATGGGATCAGGTGTATCCTGATGAATTTTCCTGATGATACCAAACAGAATGAAGAAGCGGACACTTCAAGAGCAAGGGCCACCCTGCAGGGAGACCTGCATCAACATGAGCATCACCAGCAGAGATGAAGAAGGAATTGTGCCACTCTACTCACTGTGTTCAGTTTTGGTCCTCACCAGGCAAAAGAGATGTGGGCAGGCTGGAGAGGGTTCAGAGAGTGGCCAGGAAGATGATCCAAGCACTGGGAAGCTGCCATGTGAGAAAAAGCTGAGAGAACTGAGCTTGCAAAGTTCTTGAGAAAAGAAGGCTGAGGGGGAGGTTTTATCACGGTGTAGCTATAAGGAAATTGCGACTCCCTTTTTACAAGGAGTCACCTGGAAAAGATGAGGGATCATGGGTACAAGTTATTCCTGGATATATTCCTACTGCACACTATTTTGCACCATGACAACAATCAGCCATCAGAATAATTTACCCAGGGGAGTGGTGGATTCCACTTTTAAGATTCAGCTGGACATGGTGCTGGACCATCTTGTGCAGATTGTGCTTTTGCCAAGAGAAGTTGGACCAGATGGTCCTTCAGGTCCCTTCTAACCCAGTATTCTGTGATTCCATGAGTTTTTTCTGCTTCTTGATTTTAACAGGAGCTCTGTGGACTCTGCTCAGGCAGGACTAGGCAGAAGAAAGGGAGAGAAATTCTGAAAGCAGACCTGGGTTTGGATACTGCAAACTAAACTCTGTAATAAATCTTTTAAATGGTTAAGGCAATGCTTTCATGACAGAATCACAGAATGGTTTGGGCTGGAAGGGACCTTGAAGACCATCTAATTCCAACCCATACCTCAAATCATGCTGCCCATTAACTTACTTCAACACTGCACTGGAACAGCCTTTTTAGCTGCTTGCTTCATCCTCCAAGAAGAAGGCCTGGGCAGCAGATTCAGGACACAGATAGTGCTGAATAAAGCGTGGTCAACAGGAAGATGGACTTTGAAATGAATCACAAAATTAAAAGGAAGACGAAGATGTAGGCGTTTGACATCTGACTTTTAGTACAGACTCCCTCAAAGGTAATATTTTTGCAGTGTTCCTTGTGCTTGAGAAAGATATATGTGTGTCCAACTACTTGTTCCTTGATGCACAAATAATAGCCTGACTCCAGCCCCAGAGGGGACCTTAAAACAAATCTTAGAATCATGAGACTCAGCAAAAGAACATAAAAAAAATTAGGGAAAAAAAAAAAAAAAAAGAGAGAAGATTGACCAGACTGGCAAATCCAAAGGGAGATATCTGGAAGGTTCTTATTTACCAGAGGCAAATGAAGAAAAAAAAAGTCTCCTGAGAGAAGGAAAAAAGTCAGGGCAACCGAGCTGCATGTCAAGAGCTCTTGTCCTGCTGTCTGAGCAGGAAGGAGACTGGAATCCATGTGCTGATGTTGGAGTGAGCACAGCTGAGATCCGTGCTGGGATGGTTCACCAGAGGAAACACGCTTGGGGCAGCCTTTAAAAAGAAAATTTCCATCTGGCTTGGGATCTGAACGAACACAATGGCCTTGTGGGGTTGCTAAGCTCCTTCCAGGGCAGTGCAGAGCTTGCTCAGAGAGGAGCATTCCTGGGGCTCTCCATTCTCCAAACTGGAGCATCCTGAGCTCGTGCTGCTCCCGAGCCTGGAAATCTCCTCCCTGAGCACACCTCGGGGAAGTGCAGCCAAGATGACCAGCTTGGAGAAGGGAAATGTTTACAAACAACTGACTTGCTGCCATCTCAGCAGGAATAAGCCATAGGCAGAATGTCTCATGGGCAAAAATCCAGCCATAGGCATTGATTTTACAGAGGCAGTGGTAAAACGAGGAGAAATGTTCTTGAACTGGAAGAGGATGGATTTAAATGAGTTACCAGGAAGAAATTCTTTGCTCAGAAGGTGGAGGGGCTCTGGAACCACTCGTTCAGAGAAGTTGTGGCTGCACCTTCCCTGGAAGTCTCCAAGGCCAGGTTGGACAGGGCTTGGAGCAGCCTGGGCTACTGGAAGGCGTCCCTGCCCATGGCCTGGATTACAATGAGATCTTTAAGTCCCTTCCAATCCAACCCATTCCATGATTCTATGACAAACTGTTAGTTCTCAATTTTTTTGCTGGCTGGCTCCCTTATACTCTAGTTTTCCATGAACCATTTACCAGGCCTTCATGGACTGTCAAGATCTGGCAAGCACAGTTTGGGAATTACTGTTCCAGACTACTCCTGGCATTTATTGACAGTGGTACTTTGTGGTGAGCCCTCCAGCTGCCTTCTGCTGTTCAACTCCTTTTAATACGTTCCTTAAACTTCCCTTTGCAAGGAACTGTTGTTCTTTGGTGGCTTCTGCAAACACAAGCCTGGCTTCCGCTCACCTCCAAGATTAAATGTCCCTTTTCTATCAAGCTGCCTCATCCACTCTGCTCAGAAACATTGGGAATGTGCATTTTTTCCCAAATGAAAAGATAAGCTTGGGAGATTGTGTAGAAACGGAATGGAGGGAATGATTCTCAAGCAAGCCATCCAAGACTTGGAAAAACCACTGTGTTTGCTGGTCGAGCCCAAGACTACTCTTTGTTTTTCCAACTCAGAAGTTCTTTTCTCTGCACTTGGTTTTCTAAGAATGTGAACTCACCCGCCCCGTCCTGTTTACAAGCTCGTAAATATGTAGATCAGATTTGGCTGCAGGGTAGGCCTTGGAAGGGCTGAATCCTGCTGGGAACACATGGCATTTCATGTACAGCAAGGCCAGATCTGCGCTGCGCAGAGGAAAAAGGCAATTTTTCATTGGGACCAACCCAACTCCGGGGAAAAAAAAAAATTGTACCCAGAGCAAAACGCACAGATCCTTACTTCAATCTGAAGCTCAGGGTGAGCAGAACTCACCTGGGGCGGGTGAGCGTTGCCAGGACCCCAACACAGGTGCCACTGCTGGTCTGGAAGGATCCTACAGTGAGCCACTGGGAATGGCTGGGAATGCTGAGGAGAACTCGCCAGCACTGGGATGTCAGTGTTGGAAAAACATGATATCAAGAGGAAGTGTGGGAGCTTCCTCAGTGCGTTTCCACCGTGCCAACCCCGAGGGCTTTTCTGTTTGTATCAGAACTGGGCAGACAGGA
>VXBQ01015473.1:245602-270010 GCA_013400175.1 Phainopepla nitens
TAAACCCCCAAACCATATTTCCGTCTTTCCCCTCAACCTGGAAATATCCAGGGGAGATAGCAAAGAGTTGGTCTGTCTCTTGCCAGCCCTGAAAGATATTTTTCAGCTGATATGAAGCTCTAAACACATTGGACTTCAAAAAGAGACATTTTTCCCCCTCTCTCAGAAAACAATGGGTCAGTGGAACTGAGCTCCAAAAATATATCAGGAGTGGTGAGATAACAACATCCTCATCACTCCCAACAGTTCCTGAAGCCCTTAACTTGAAGGGATAAATTCTCCTGTTAAATGCTGCGCTGATTGCCTGTGAAGGACCCCTCTTACTCAGTCCTTTTCCTCATCTCCACAGGGAAGGTCACGTCTGTCTGATGTGACCACAGAATCGTGGAATGGTTTGTGTTTGAAGGGACCTTAAAGATCACCTCATTCCAACCCCTTGCCCTGGGCAGGGATGCCACCACTGGAGCAGGTTGCTCTTGTCTGGTTATTCAGCAGTGATGCACTTAAGCCATAAATTCTGACACAAGAGCCAAAAATTGGCTGCCTGGTTGTCTAATCCATAGAGCTGAGTCTGGGACAAGCGCAGAGACAATGCTGGGAAGGACCAAGAAAAGTGGGAGCAGACCAACCATCACATCACAGTGGTTTTGTATAAGCATTACAGACACAGGGAGTTTTAAGGAGGTATTTCAGGAGAGAGAATGCAAAAACCATGCTGCATTTGCCTGGTTTAAATGCCTGCTGAGGAGAGAAGACTGTCTCAAAGTGCCTCTCTCATTATGGTAATGAGGCTGTCTCTCCACTGACGTGCTTCCTGCTCCATCTCAGCCCTATCCCTATTTATTTTTTAATTTCTGAACCTGAAGGGAAAGGATGAAGATTTGCATTCCATTTTCGTGGCACTTTGAGTATCACCCATGAGATTCTGTCTGCCTCTCTTCTACCTTTTCATTGGATAAACAAGTCTCTTTTCTCCCATGCTCTTCACTCACAGCTCAGAAATATCAGACATGGCACACGGGGTACTCTTCCTGCCTTCATATGGCCTTGATTCCTAATTAGCTCTTGGATATGCAAATTTTGCATGTTTACTTCTCGTTTCAGGGAAGTCACTCTAGGTAGGCTTTCTAACTCTCCTTGAGAAAGTGCTGCATTTGCGGACAGCCCTTATCAAGAAAGGAATCATCCCAGGAAATTATTGTCCTCTCTTTTTTCCATCATCACCAACTAGTTCCTGACTTGCCACCTCCCTCTTCAGTCACTTTGACATGGTCTTATTTCAAGGGAACAAAAAACCCATGCCATAAATGACTGGCTCTGCTTGTGCTGTCTAAAATCTGGGGGGATTCTGGGGGACACTGGAAGAGTCTGTGGGGGTCTCAGTGTGTCCCCAGGGTGTCTTGGTCAGAAGATCTTTGAGCAGAGTTGTTCAGTTCCCTCTCTGTGTGATGAATTTAAGGCTGGGTAAGAAGACTACTCTTGCTGTGAGGCAGGACTAAGCTTGCCCTCAATGCAATGCCCAACAAACTTCCTCCAGATATCCAAAACACTGAAAAGAGCAAATTCCCTGGCAGCTGAAGCCATCTGTCTCAGCCAACACTGCTGACCTGCTTCTTAGATATTATCAACCCGTTCATAATTAAATATCCTGTAGTACTGTGTGAAACTGAGCCGTGTGATGATCCCTAACATAAAGGTTGTGGCACAGATTGTAAAGGCTGTTATACACTGAACTCTCGTTAAACTCATGGGCGTTAAGCATGAAAATATCTTCTGAACTTGAGAATTCCCAGCATCAACCCCAGTGCTGCATATATTAGCAATAATGTCAGTCCTGGGTCAGTACTTGTGCTCATCCTGGACAGTAGCACGTGGGAATATTTTGGTTAAATGATTCATTGGAGGAATGTTTTTCCTTCCAGGAACAATTTGATGACTTGCTCTTACAGTCATCTCCCTCACAGAATGGCTGTCAGGGCTGTTGGCAAAAGGACAGGTGTGATTCACCTAGGAGCAACATGTCACAGAGAATTTATAATAATAACTCACGCTCAGATCATAAAATGCCAAGAACACGAGCAGGTGAACCAGACCAAGAAAGACTGAAAAATGGAGGTTACTCATATGGAAAATCATGTCCCTTTTCTGTGCCCACTGAGCAGAAAAGAAGCCAAGGAGGCAGAAAATGCTCTGAGGAGCTTTACAAGGCAACACAAAGGTCTGGAAAACTTGACTTAGACTATGAGATTAAACGATCTTGATGTATTTGCATTATCCAGGAGAAACTGAAGTGATTTGCTCACACTTCATGGTGAAATACCGAAGAAGCTGTTTCTGACAGCAAACATATCTTTAATCTAGCCAAGAATGGTAGAATAATTTAATGGCTTGAAGTTCTAGCTAGATAAATTTACTCTGGGAAGAAAGCAGTCATTTGTAATAGCAAGGATATAAAACAATTGGGAAAAGCATAACTGGAGGCAGGGATTCTCCATTATTTGTAGTCTTGAGTTAATGCCGAGTGTCTCTTCAGGGGGCAAAGTTTTCTTTGAGTTATGGGGGAGTTGAAAAAATTATTGAATGAGGTGTTTAGGGCTGCAAGTGTCTGTGAATCACTGCAGACAGTAAGAGCAGTCCCTGCAAACATTGAAACTCCATCCCAAAACGTGGTGGGTCTTGAATATAAAAGAGTTGTAAAAGTTGTCCTGACACAGAGAACAGACATGATAAGGGCAAGAACTATTTAAAAAACTGCCTGGCTGCTCCAGAAACTGCTTTAATTAGGAATAGCAGTGACCTTTATTCCCTGCTGTAAGATGTTTCCCTGTGTTCCACACGTGTGCTGTGATGTCTGCATTTCTATGCATTTGATTGCACTTGGAGGCACTGACGGTGAGTCAAGCATCTGTGTCAGGGGGTTTAATTTGAGCATAATGAAGGGTTTGCTTGTTGGGGATCATGTCAGCATTTAATTAATTACAGTGAACTACACTGTTGATATTTGAGAGCAGTAGTCTCCCCGTGCTCTCACGTCCAGAGTTAATATCCTTTGGTGCGCCAATAATTACCCAGAGCAAACAAAGCTGGGGAGAAACAAGCACTGCAGAGGCCCTTCTGGGCCCTTCCTCACACAGAAAGCTGCTGCCACTGGCTGACACAGGTGTCAAGGTCTGCAAGGACCTTGTGAATGCCATGAGCAGAGCCCTGAGCCAGCTGTGAGCAGTCATTCGGGTACCGGCAACATTAAAGCTCCAGTTTTTTGTGCTGCTGAGGAAATCAGTGTGTGACATTCAGGGTACTGGATATCTGAAAGAAATTCCTCTCTTTGTGGGTGGTGAGTCCCCAGCACAGGGTGCCCAGAGAAGCTGTGGCTGCCCCTGGATCCCTGGAAGTGTCCAAGGCCAGGTTGGACAGGGCTTGGAGCACTCTGAAGTGGGAGGTGTCCCTGCCATGGCAGGGATGGAACTGGATGATGTTTGAGGTCCTTTCCAACCCAAACCATTCTGTGATTCTATGAGATGCTAAAACCTGCCCTGCAGCTCTGGGGACAGCTGTGGGGAGCAGCCTGGGCTGTCCTCGTGGTGTTGGATATCTGACTGCTGATCTAGCCTTGTATGGTTGGGACACACAGCCCACCTGGGAGTTCTAAGGACCCTCCAAGGAGCTGGAAAAGCAGATGTATTGATGGAAAATATAATGAAAAAGAGCTTTTCTATTAACATGCCTTTCTCCTGATGTGTGAGCTTTCCCCTCTCAAACCAGCAGAATATGGAAAACCAGGATCAAGAGAAGTAAAAACCCTCAAACAACCAAAAGGCTTATTATAAGGAAACATCTCCCTTGTCCTTCTCACACCTAATGCTTCCTCTGGGGACACTGTTGGAAGATCCCCATCAAAATATTCTCTGTTCCCTCTCAGGGCCAGGAAACAGCACCTGCCAGCGACCCTCTCCTGTGCTTTCCTTCCTGTGGTGATGTCTCACTCTCAGGGACAGGTGCCAAAGGGCACAAGCTCATCCCTGGCTGTGCCCCAAAGAGGAAAATCAACCCCAGGGCAGCTCTGCCTGCAAGCAGTTGGCAAACTCTGCCACTGGCATTGGAGCCCTGCAAGTTCCAGCACTGGGGGCTGGGAGGTTTTCCATCCCAGTGCTGCCATCACCAGCACTGCTTCTCCTGCTGGTGGGTAGGGGATCACCTTGTTTCTCCATTCCCTCCACAGGATTCCTCTCCCTGAGGTATTTCCTCTTGCAACTCGGTTGGGGTGAATGTCCCCTGGACCTCCTGCTGCAAGGTGCTAAGGAAAATCCTTGAGGGATGCTTCTTCCAAAACCTGGCTGCCCTCCTTGGACAGACTGGAGAGCTGGAGCTGCTCCACTTTCCAAAATAAAATTAATATTCAGAAAATAATAAAATACAACTATATCTCTGATGAATTGGCCAGGATGCCAGTTATGAGATATAGAAGAGACGGGCTAAAAGCCTGAATGTGAAGGTGGAAAAGCATGTCAGCACAAGGCTAGGAGAGAAAGAGATGGCTCTTTTTCAGGAAGTATCTTCACAAGCACTGCAGGCCAACCAACACACACATTCCTCAGTGCCAGCTCTCCAGCAGCGCCAGCCTCATCCTGGATGGCTGGAGAGGGGATACACGAGGCACTGGGAAACCACATAGGCTGCTGAGCTGAGGAGCCAGCTGTAGCTCTGAGGGGCTTTTCAAAGCCTGGCCTGGCCTTGTGTCCCTGCTGTCTCCAAGCCACCACTGCTGGGGATGCCCTCAATAAATGCAGTTTATTCCCAGTGTATCTGGATGTTGGGCTAAGCCTGGCAGCACACAGGGTGACCTTCTGCCATCTGTCTCTAGAGGAGAGCACACAAGTCCCCTGATCTCAGCTCTTCCACTTGCACACGCCAATGGATGCTACTTCCAAATATTTATCAGGCCACACAGCATCAGTGGGATGCTGTGGTCTGAATTTCAGAGTGCATGACCCAGGAACAGGGCAGTAATTACTGCTTGCAGCCATACAACTCTTCTGCTGTATAAAAACCATTGTTTTTCCAGCTGAACCAAACTCTTAAAACCTGGATGTTCCTCTGTGCATTTTGGGGTGAAGAAAAAGGTGTCTGGGCTCCTGTTGCTGTATATGGGCCCCAAATCAGAGAGTATTTGAGGCTTGGCACCTCTGCCTTTAACCTTGGATATCTGGAGGTGATGCTTTCCCTTGCACCCCTGAGTGATTTTGGATACTCCTGCTACAATTGGAAGGCCCAAATCACTTCACTCCACAGATGAATTTTCCATGAACGCGGGGTTTATTTGCTTCCAAACTGCACACAGCCATGTGGCTGCCCCATGACGAATTTCTAGGGGTGAGTTTTTCCGGGTGTATTTCTTTTTTACTACTGTCCTTCCAGCTCAAAGGCTCAGATTAGCTGAGCTGTGCTCGCCTGGTCTGATAACATCTATATTGCCTCTTAAAAGTAGCTACAAAATATCAATACTCTGCCCAACACCATTAAGCCCACATCTGAGAAGAAAAGGAGGACCTCCTTGTCAGGCATGAAATTGAGCCTGGAGTGATCCTGGATCCAAATAAAACTCTTCTGGGAAGCAAAGCTGCGAGCTGTTGAACAGACGTGGCCTTACCCACGCACAGGGAAAAACCTGGACAAATGAAAGACTGGCATGTCAGTCCTGACCTGGTAAAGAAGTGGGAATGTCAGCTCAGGGTCCTTCCTTGATAACAACACATCCATTAAAAACAGGGATAGGCTCCAGGGACCCCAGTTACATTCTCAGACAGCTGGGAGGATGAGGATGTTGGAGGGATGAAAAGTGTGTGTTGTGTGCATGGGATAAAGAAAGTTGCTTATGAGACTGGGGCTTTTGGGAAAGGGGAGGTAGCAAAGGCTGAAGTATTAATCAGGAATTAGATTTTGGGTGAATTCATGTCACACACTCTACACTTGCACTGCTGTAGGATTGAAAAGCTTTTCCCTCAGTGATAACCCGTTCAGAACTGACTTGTCGTGATGCAGATTCTGCCTGGATTACACGAAGCAGCAAAAGCAGATTTGCACACTGCAATCAGTTCCATAACATCAGGACAGCCAGAAATTCCCATGTAACAGAAATACTTCACCACATGCTCGTTTTATAGATCTGTTTCCTCTGACCTGCGGTCAAGGGAGGGACAAGGCCATCTTTTAAGACAGATCTCATTCCCAATCATCTACAATTCCACAAAGCCAGTGGCCCAAATCCCCGTGATTTTAATGTGACCAGATGGAGTCTTTAATGTTAAGATTTGGTTCTTTTGCAGAACGTGTCAATCCCTGCTCAGGAAGAGAGCTACCTGGAAATCCAGATGCGTGATTTGGGGAAAATTTCAGTTTTTGACATTTGTTTTCTTTCCAAAAAAACCCCAAAACCCAGCAACAATAAAAAATTAATGAAAATTTCTGAGGAGCTATGAATTTTTTAAAAAATCACTTCACAGAACCTCCAGTGCACATCGTTGTCTAAAAGGGACTCCTGGGAACCTGACAACTACCAGCTGACATGGAAACACTTGTTAATCCCTGGAGAAAACCATGCCAACAGTCAACCACCACTAGATGGATCTGCACTGTGGGACAGCCTGCTCTCTTCCCCTTTCCCAAGCTTCCATAGCCACAGAGTGCAGAAAATGCGAAGTCCTTGGCTAACTACATTCCCTGAGCTTTCCCTGGACTGAGCCACACAGGAGTTCAGGGAATGGAAATCCTGCAATCCTTGGAATTTATGAACCTGGCTATCTGGAGTGTCCTAAAGTCCTCCAAATTAACACACTTGTAGCAGGAAGCCTTGAGGCACGAGAAAATCCTTTCTGGAGCCAGGATGCTCAGGGCTTCCAGGTTACTGGTGTTGGATCCAGGAGTCAATCCCGGGTTAGCCCAGAGCTGCCAAGGTTTCACTCTGATGGCTGCATGGTAGGAAAGCCATGGAAACTTGGCGTGGGAGGGCTGCCCTGGAGCTACGAGGAGTGATTGAAGTGGAGGCTGCTAAACCTGGGACGTTTCCACTTGGTTTTCCAACTGGCGTTTCCCAAAGAAATCCTCCTTCACTGGCCAGCATCCAGAGCAGCTACTCGGGGATCTCGTCAATTCTGCATAAATATTTCTCTCACTTTGGGCCACTGCACCCAGGAGAGTGGCAAGTGCTTTGCAGACGTGCAGAAGGCTGAGTCCATGCCCCAAATATTACAACAAGAAGATCAAATGTGACCGGTTTGCATTTACTGCTGACTCTGGATTGACACTGGGGAGCACTGGACCTTCTGGAATAACTCATCAATGAAGGAGAAAGGGAGAGGTTGCACAGATGGATCTGTTCTCCATTCCCACTTTAACCTCTGCTTAATGGTCTTATTTTCTTTTTCCTAGCTCCTTCCTCACATATATAACGCATCATTTCCCAGCAATTCAATGCAAGAGATGCAATCAATCACCTGCAGGCAGCTAAACCGCCAATTCTGGAGCTGGAATAGCCATTTTCAGGGTTTGAAAATGCAAATAGAGGCAGGTTTGTGCTTTGCAGCAGTGTGGATGACACCAGACATTTTAGCCCTGCACTCCTGGCTGCTGGAAAAGCCAAGACTTCCCTCCCCAGCTGGGCAGGATGGACACCAAGTTGGCTGCTGGTCTGGAAGAACAGAAATGCTGCAAGCAATGGCAAATTGAGTCTCTTTAGGCCTGAGAGACAGCTGGTTATAATCCCCTCTTTGATGTCCTGGCACTGAGAAATCCCTGGATGCTCCCACTGAGAGGGAGGAAACAGCCCAAGTTAGGGGCTGGCCCCGCAGACTGTGCTCAGCCTGGGAATCTCCCAGGTCACGAACCTGCCCTTGTTCCTGCTCTCCTGGGGCACTGCTGTCCCAGCTCTGGCCAGCTTGAGGAGGTTTGGGTGATACCATCCATGCCCAGAGCACCAGAGAGGGATTTGGAGGTAACACTGGGAGGGATTTATCCCTGTGCCTGCTCCTGACCCGGCACCGTAAATTTATTGGTTGCCTCTTTCTTTCACATATTGGAGGGGACAAAACCAAATTTTAATGCGGAGAAAACTCATCAAATTATTTTTGCCAAAGCAAATGAGAAAGAAAGAAAGAATTTGGAAAACAACGGCCAAGTTTCAATATTGAAACTTTTCTGAGTAAAACTTTTCTTTTGGGGTAGGGAGGAACACACCTGTCCAAGTACTTTATATTAAAATTTGCTTACATTTAGGTTTACAAACCAAACCTAATCAAAACTCAAGAGGAAATAGGACATTATGGGTCATTTTGAGAAAGAGAGTTTAATTTTCTTTTGGCCCAACTCTTCCCTCACTAGATTCTAAATCTGTTGACAAAGGACCATTATCAGCCTTCTGGATCTCCCCTGGGTGCTTCCACATCCTCATTATCCAACTTTTCATTGAAAAAATACACAATTTAATGCTTGATATTCTTCTGTGCATCTGCTGTGGTAGCCCCACAACCTAATGCTGCTCAGAGGTCAACGATTTGCACAGTTAAACCCATAAAAACAAGGCAGGGAAGTCTTTGGAGTGAGGAATCACCATATTACAATAGGAATTCCAGCTCCTACACACATGTTCCTGGATGCAACTGCAGTCCAAATAAATTTTATTAGTAGCAATAACAAATAACGAATTGTTCCCAAATGATCACATTCTTGCATTCTTTGTTGTTTTGCTGTTTGTTTGGGTTTGGTGTTTTTTTTTCCTGTTTGTCAATGGCAATAAACAGCTCAATTTGCTTTTCATTTGTAGGCCTTTTCTGAGTGGTTTTGTGGACATTCCCAAATTTAATGGAAACATCTGTCTAGTGGGTTTTAATCTGTGCCAGTATTTGGAGGAATGGATGGCTTAGCACTGATGTCAGACTTGATGGTTTCTGCTGAAATCTGCAGGGCCCAAACTCCAGTTTACCTGTCAAAACCTGTCATGGTGCTTCTGTTTCCTGCAGGGAATGAAATGGAGCAACAAGCAATAAGGATAACCAAGGAGAGGATGTAAACAAGGGAAAACTTGCTAGTGCTGAAACTTTTCTGAGTGATCAGCCTAGCACCAGCAGAATTAGGACAAAAAAGATATTCAGAGTGAGGTGGAGACCAACAGCCACTCAAGCAGGAAGGATTTAACC
Organism: Phainopepla nitens; assembly: GCA_013400175.1. Classification (NCBI taxonomy): domain Eukaryota; kingdom Metazoa; phylum Chordata; class Aves; order Passeriformes; family Bombycillidae; genus Phainopepla; species Phainopepla nitens. Next base: position 254,791 of record VXBQ01015473.1, read on the forward strand.
TTGAGAAGGAAGGAAACAATCTCTGGGTACAAAGATCTGTACAAGTACCAGGGTGACAACAGTGGTGAACCCAGTGCAGACACCTAAATTCAGTGTCCTGCTCTGCAAAGCCCTTAAAAGTGCCCACAGCATTGCCTGGGTGCCTGCCAGACCCTGAAGAAGGTTTTCTCATCCATGGCTGGCTCAGTCCGTCTGTTTCTTCACAAGCAAAGTGATTTCTCGTGGACTCTGACACCTTTTTCAAATGTGTGTGGTAGAGCTGCCTCCCTGATGACGCAGTTTGGAATAAAATAAAGGTTCCTTAGTCCCCTGTGAACCTGAAATGCAGTCATTCCTGGGCTGGAGAAGAGTGAGAGGAAGGTGTTTGGAAGTGTCAAGAAATGAACAGGGAGACAGAAAAATGGACTTTCCCAGACCGTTTTGCTGAGGTGGTTGACCCGGTCCCCATGGTGACCATCAGGCAGTGTTGGAGAGGGAGAATGACTCACATCTGGCAGGGAAACAGCATTTCTTCATCCACATTTCAGCACTGCCAGATGGGGATCACGGGGCTTTGAGGTGTGACCCCTCCAGTGACCTGGGGATGTTTCCAGCTGAGTTTGAAAGAAGGATCCTATGGAAAATCCCTTATGGAACAAAACAGTGAAAAAGATGGGTTTATGAAATTAACCCTGTGGTACAACCCTGAGCATGAGCTTGGGCATGGCAGGGAGCAACCATTTATCTTTTTAGACACTTTTCCTTGGAGATCTCTGTGGCATAACCTAGAATTGCCCAAACCCAGTGGCAGCTTCACAGGCAGAGCACCAAACTGCAGAGCCTGGACAGAGGCAACCACAGGGGACATCCACCAACACGACCCAGGTGGTTCTCTTCTCCATCTCTTCTCCAGGTGGGAAGTGTGATCTGTCAGGACCACTGCTAACAGAGATATCAGGGTTATTACCACACAGAACTGCTTGCCCACACACCCATTTCTCTGCTGTATCTTAAAGAGTTTGGGTGTAAAGTACAAGGCTGGTCTCCCAAAGCACTCAAACTATCAGTGACCTACAGGGGAGTAAATCCAGATGGATCAGTGGGGGCATACGGATGGCAAAGGCAGGGGTAATTCATTAGGTGGGATGGATTCAACAAAACGAGGCTACAGGGGAAGAAGACCTCTAATAAGTTGTTTGCCAGAAGGGTGAAATCCAAGGAATTAATTACTTAGGGAATAATTACTTAAGGAAGATGTGACAGACACAAAACGAATGAATTTGCAAGGAGACACGAATATGTTCCCACTGCAAGCAATAAAATTTCCAAGAACTGGATGCAGTAAGATCCAGAATGGCCTCTCCCAAGGCACAGCAGCAGAGGTTCAGGGACTGGGACACACCTGAAACCCAAGTGATTTTCAATGGGATCGCAGCTGATCCATGGGGATCTGCAGTGGCAGTCAGTCCTTTCTCCAAATGTGACAACTGCCCATGGTATTTGTCACCAGAGCCACAGAGGGGTACAGACAGGAGGAGAATCAGGAAAAGGGAGAAGATGAAGAGCTACAAAGGAAGAAGGCACCTGAGGGATTGCTAGTGCACTTGGTGGGATGGCAGACGTGATCATATTTCTGCAGTGTTGCTCTCCAAAGGCTGATCTGAATTCTGCTGTGAGTCACCCAGCTCTGCTTTGATCAGTAAATGCTTGGTTTTGGAGCAAATTATTTTTGTTCCATACATTAGGCTGTTAATTTAATCACCTGTGGTTTCTCTGAGCGCATGCTGAGGGGTGTGCAGCAAGAGTACACAAGGAAGGAACAGACCTTTTCCAGCTGAACGTGTGGAATTAATCCTGACAGGCTGATGGCCCCATTTAATGTAAACACTCTCCACTCAGCCCCGTTCCCTCCCTGCCTTTGACTCGAGCAGCCACAGACACTGGGAAAGTTCTGTTTTGAATGTAAATACTTTCTCTTGCCCTGTCCTTGCAGCAGGAAAATGAAACCGCCCACGTCCTCATTCCCCTGACCTTTAGGGGAAGTTCATGGATCCTTCCTGCAGGAGAGCAGCAGCCATGCTGCCCACTGGGGTCGTTAAGGGATGCTAATGAATCCCAGGAAGAGTCTGAGCATCACATCTGTTATAAAATCATAGAATTGCAGAGTGGTTTGGGTTGGAGGGACCTTAAGATCATCCAGCTCCAACCCCCTGCCAAGGACAGGGACACCTCCCAGGTTTCTCTGAGCCCCATCCAACCTGGCCTTGTGTGTTTCTGGCTCTCACAGCATGAGCAGGTGGAAAGACCTAGAGCTGTGATGGCACAAGCTTTTTGTGCACCACCACCCTGCCCAACACCTTACTGTCACTACCTGTCCTAAATGGAGAGGCCAAACTGGCAGCCAAATCCACATTTTCCACCTACTGAGAAAACCAGGGGGATCCTGCTTTCCTGGAGCACAGGCCAAGTGATGGAGACTACAGAAGAAATGGTCAGGTCAGACCATTAAAATCACATAGATGATTTTTCTTCTCTATCTCTGCCCGTCAGCAAAAATTAAGCCTTTCCTTCAGAGACTTTTGTACCTTTTTCTACTATTCCTGCACTGAAGCAAAGGTGTGCCCTTCAATACTTGGCAGCAATGTGAAGGAAGCCAGGCTGGCTCCTCTCAGGCCATCTGAGCAGGCAGCAGTGACCCCTTTATTTTAATTTTCAGGACACAGCTTCAAGAATCCGCCTGTGGGAAGGTGCATCTGAGGGAAAGATGTTGACGTGGCAAGGTACCAAGCTGCAGGGCTCATCCTAAACTCCAGTTTTTGGGATAGAGAATGAAATGTTAGTGTGGGGAGGTTACTGGATGTGTTTCACATGAGGGTGTCTGGTTTTCTTTTTAATTTCTTGGGAAAGCAATCCAGGGTTCAATGCAATCCAGGTCATCTGAAAGCAGACACTGAGGGTGCCTATGTGTCTCGTACCACTGGAGATAAATGCCCTGGGATGTCCCTCCTGGACCCTGGACTTCCTTCTAGAAGAGCATGGAGCTTCTCTCCCTCTTGTTTTACAGGCAAAACCCCACGTGGTTTCCTCAACTACCCTAGGGATGGCACTGGGTATATTTTGGGTAGGTAAATTGCAATCTAAGCCTGGTGAGCAATCAAGGCTCTGTAGGATAATAATGAGAGATGAGACATCCACCTGCTCACAGACAACACAGAAATCTTCACCTGTGAGTCTGGTCCCAATTTCTTGGTCTACCTGCACACCAGAATTTATTACATTCCTTGTCTGTCAGAGCCATGGATGAGAAGGGAAGCACTAATTAAGGAGGTGTTCAGGGAAGGGCACTGGGGGAGGGAGGGTGGTAGCAAGGGAGGTGATGAGATGCAATGGGAATTGTACCCTTCTCCTGAGCAGCTTTCCCAGGAAAGCAGGAGCTCTCTGCCAGTGTCTGCACCACTCCTTTGCCTAAATGCTGGCAAAACTGCAGTCTGCCTGCATGCAGATACTACGGGGTGCTCTCCTGCCTCCCACATCCATCTGGATCCATTAGTTTGAGCTGCTCCAGTCTAGAAATAACACTGCTGTTTGAGCAGCCCCTGACACAGAAGAGGCTGAAGCATGTGACTAATGGCCTTGTGCATCATGAAGGATCTTGGATAGATACGTCTGCAAAGAGCCCAGGAGTGCTGCAACTGTGTGGTGTCACTGGAGGACTTAAACCCAAATAATGCGGCTTTTGCAAGGCAGAAGAAAGGGAGAGATGCAATATTTGGAACATCCTGTGCTTTGCTCCTTCTGTCCCTTTCTCATTACTGAGGCCCTGGCACAGGATGCCCAGAGAAGCTGTGGGTGCCCCTGGATCCCTGGAAGTGTCCAAGGCCAGGCTGGACAGGGCTTGGAACAGCCTGGGATGGTGGAAGGGGTCCCTGCCATGGCAAGGGTAGAATTGGATGGTATTTGGGATCCAACCCAAACCCTTCTGTGATTCTGTGGTAATCGCTGAGTGAGGAATATACAGAAAACAAACCCTGTGATGTGAAGTCACTCTGCTTTGTTTCCCCAAATCCTCACAAGCCCGTGGCTAGCTGCCAGCTGGACTTCACACTGCATCCTCACAACTTTCCAGATAATTCCTGTGGAAGGAACCCTGGGAACAGAAAGAGTCCATAGCTGAAAAACTTTTCTGGTGCAGTTTGGAAAGTGTCTTTGAGAGAACTTGGCTTCAAAGGCTGAGGTTCAAAAGCTGGAAGCTGCTCTGAACCCAACTCCTCTGCTCTCAAACCAGACGAGGGGCAGCTGATGGTGCCACCACTGCTGTGTTTTCTGTGTGCCCCACGCTCTTCCAAATTGCGTTTCTGAGAACACAACTGGGGAGGGAATACAGATGTCAGGTGCCCTGCCGGGCACTCAGGTGAGAGGGCAAGAAATAACACAATTTCCAGCTTCATCTGGTGACCTAGGGGCTCAAAACTGAACCCCTGGATCTTGGGGTCAGCGCTCTCCATGATCCCTGTCATTACTCATGAGCTGTTTCTCAGTGATTTGTGCACCTGCTCTGAGGAAACTTGAGCTAGAACACAGCCAGGGATGAGATGTAACACAAGCCCACTGTGCGGGTGACATCCTCCCCTCAGCAATGCCTGGCTCCACATCATCCTCCTGCTGCAGGGGAGATTCCTTTCCCTTTCCTGGTCCTGCTGCCCTAACCCCCTCTTGCCTCATTGCCACAAAGACACCCCATTCCTCACTGTCTCTATGCTACAAACCATCAATTTTAGGCTTAGGATGTGATTTTCTCCAGTTTCAAACAAGTTTCTTTTTTATCTTTCCCCACCTAAATGCTTTCACCAAGGCCTTGCCCTGTCTCCTGGACTGAGCTCTGGCATAGCCCTTCCAGCAAAGTCTGGAGCCAGATTTGTGCAGTGGAGGCTGTTTCCTGCTCAGTGTTTGCATAATTGATCCTTTAATTGGAGATCTCTTGCAGGGCAGCCTTATGGCTATTATTTTTTCCCATCATGGACATTTTTTGGAAGGTTTGCAGCTTTGTTCCTGGGTTTCTCAGCACTTGCAGTCTTGCACTGCAAGAGCCTTGCAGGGGAATACAGCCAGGAGTTCTTTAACTCAGGAGATCAGACAGGGAAACCCCTGTGATGTGCTCCAGCCTCTGACTCACTGGGAGAAATACAGATCCCATTAACCAAGACAAATAAACAAACTCCTGGACACAAGAGGAGCAAGTTTGATTCCAGGTCCTGAAACCAAGTGGCACCAACAATCCCATGCTCCTACAGCTCCAGGCACACTTCTTGGGCAGATTAGTGTTGGAAAGAGCTGTCTGGGGCCAGTCCTGTATTCCCTATCTCCTGCTGATCTCCCTTAACTGAATGCCATCAATGTGCTCACTGTGAACAACAGGAAAGGCAGCTTGGACTTGTCAGGTGCAGGGATTTCTCCCAGCAGGAATCCCTTGTAAATGTTTATTTAATTTTTTTTTTTCTCAGCTACTGGAGGGGGTAAAAATAAAAGTTGCATTTCAGGGGCCTTAATGACTGAGCTGTCAATTGCCTCGGGTTGGAACCTGCCCAGGAGGAGGAAATGCCCTCTCCTGATCAAGATGGCAGTTGGTTTTCTGCTGCCAGATCTGGTGGTTCTTGGGCTTGGCTCCAAAGGCATCAGCTACGAGCCCTCTTGGAGAAAGCCTATTCATTAGGAGCAGCTAAAACCCATCTTCTGTTCCAGCCACTCCAGTTAATCCATCCCTGGGCTGATCTCACCCATAAATTATGGTGCAGGGAGATGTGCAGTCTTCTGTTTCCACGTGACAGTTTCATAGAGCACCAAATCAGAGAACATAGGGCAGGCAGAAGTAGAATGAGGGAATCACAGAGCCATTAAGGTTGGACAAGCCCTCTAAGATCACAAAGTCCACCCATTCCAAGTGCCACATCCACATGGCTTTTAAATCCCTGCAGGGGTGGGGATTCCACCACTGCCTGGGCAGCCTTTGCTGATGTTTGACAACCTTTTCTGTGGAGGAATTCATCCTAAACATCATCCTGATCAGTAAATAAAGCTGATTCACTGCAATCATAGAATCAGTACAGCAAGTTACCCTATAAGGAATGATGGAAATAAATCTCCTGCTTTGTACTTGCAAGGATAGAGACCCCCAAGAACCAAACTCTGTGTTTTGCCTGTCATCTTTCACAGGTTTGTCCATCTCATGTTGCCTCACATTTGGCAGAACAAACTCAGCTTGTTATAGAGACATAGAATGGAAAATTTCACCTGATAGATATGTTTGACACCAGCAAACCGGACTTTATCCCAGAAGGGTCCCATAATATTAAAAGGTGCTATCAGCCCTGCCTAGAATACAGCACAGTAATCACAGGAGGTAAAATCCTATTGATCCATCAGAAGATAATTCAAGTTGCTTTCCCAAGGAAATACATTTGTTTTGTCAAATAAAATCAAGCCACCAAACCCAGCTTAATATAGATTAATTTACTCTTATATGGTATATTCTGGTATTGGTTCCAAAACTCCTGCTGAAAGATTTTGTAATATTTTCCTCACTGAATCTCAGTAGTTTCAAGTTTTTCAAGGTCTATTTTTTCCCTGTTTGTGGTACACTCCTTATAGCAACTGCCTCGAGATGCGTCAGGACTCTGCTGTATAAAAGCGGACATTTGGCTTTAAATAGTTTTATCTGGTGGTGTAGAGGGTGGACTGGAAGCAGAATAATCCCTTATACAAGCCATGGAATATCTGGGTCCTACTCCCAGTCACTGCATTGCTTTGGCCAGGGAGAAGCAGAGCAAAGATTCAAATTTGGGTGCCCAAATCATTAACTTGGTCCAGAACGAGGCATCTGTTATAACAGCAAAAACTGCACTGAGCCTCTCTGCCCATCTCTGGCTTCCCACACAGGTAATGGGTAGGAAACACCTGGGCTCCAAATAATTGTTTTTGCCTGATTATTTCCCAAGAAACACGGAGTGTTTCCCTGTTTTTCTGCACCCTGGTGTCTTCTGCACTCGGGCACGTGGAGGGAACCAACACCGTCCAATGCTTTGGCTGCATAATTTACTCACAGGCTTGTCATCCATGTGCCTACTTGTAATTCTCTCCTGTGGCCTCCTGCAGGATGGAAATGTGTTTTCTCTGGAGGGAAACCCAGCTCCCAGGTCGTTTTTCCTCACAGTTTCTCTGGACAGACACAATCCCTGCAGGTGAATCCACTGTTCCCCCGGTGGGCTGCACACCCCCACGTGTCCCTGTGCCTTTCCCACGGCACACATCCCTGCTGTCATGCCCCAGGAATGACACTCTGGCAGGCTGCTACACAGCCCTGAAGCTATTGCCTGGGAAAAAGAGGAGCAGAAATCACATTTGAGGGCTTCTGAAACAAAAGCAAAATTTGTCAGGGAAAAAAAATTATTTTCTCCCCATTTTAAGGCTTTAAAAATAGTCTTGAAATGGTTCAGGAATGGTTTTGGGCCAAGTGTACTCTTCTTGAGAAAGGGAGATGGGCTGGAAGATCCATCCATCCATCCATCCATCCATCCATCCATCCATCCATCCATCCATCCATCCATCCATCCATCCATCCATCCATCCATCCATCCATCCATCCATCCATCCATCCATCCATCCATCCATCCATCCATCCATCCATCCATCCATCCATCCATCCATCCATCCATCCATCCATCCATCCATCCATCCATCCATCCATCCATCCATCCATCCATCCATCCATCCATCCATCCATCCATCCATCCATCCCCTATAATTTAATGAATTTATGGTAATTTGGCATAAGCCCATTGCATGGGAACATCCTGTGGTGCCTCTTGCCTGGAGGAGGTTCAATAATAAATCCAAGGTCAAAAATAAATCCAACCAGAGCTTGGTACCAGCAGCTTTTGAGGCCCTGTGTCTTTGCTGGTGTTTTTAATCCATGCATGGTTCCTGTGAACCAGGACCAACTGGGAACATGTGGCAGATGGAATGGTTCATCCCAATTGCTCTTGTTCCAGTTTGACCTGACACTCTGGGCCATAGATAATTATTCCAGAGCAATTTGCATTCCCTTTTCCATGTCAGTTCTGCCACTTCCACTGTAACTCAGAAAATTCCAGGAGATACAAGGAACCGCCCTGACAATCAAAGTAATTAAATGTACTCTAATCCTTCTACTTTCAAATCACCTTTTTTTATCAGGTCCTCCTATGTACAGCAACACTAAAGAAGTTTGGGATTTTTCTGGGATTGTGTTCTATGGGAGATTTTTAGTATTTTTTGATGTCTAACCAGGGGCTGAGCTTGCTCTGAGCCTTCCTTCTGTGAGGGAGAGCATAGAGGTTTTCAGTCCTTCACCCATCCGTCCATTTTTATGGGAACTCGGGATATTAGAGCACTTTTAGCACTTTTTCCAATGCAGCTGTGGTTGATGATGGGCTGCATCCAAAGCAGTGTGACCAGGACAGGAGGGGGGATGGGGCTCGGAGTGACCTGCTTTGGTGGAAGGTGTCCCTGCCCGTGGCAGGGAGTGGAATAAGATGAACTTTCAGGTCCCTCCCAACTCAAACCATTATTTGATTCTGCCACGAAAGAGTTCATGAGGTGGTGAGTTCATCACAGGCACAGAATGATAACATAAGCCCTTTTTCTATTAGGAAACCATGCTAAATGCTCTTTTATCAGAATAGAATTAGATTCTGTATTTCTACCAGAACAGATTTGGTCTCACATGAAACACTTTCACAGTGTTTTCCCCATCATTTATTTTACAAGTGGCACTTCCTGAGGTTGAGCACTGCTACGGCTCTACAAAACGCTTTGTGAAAGGGCTCCTGCCCTATGTCAAACAGCAACTAAAAATATATTTATATTTTGGCTTGAAGGAGACCTTTCAGAGGCCAGTTGGTGTAGCAGCTGCCTTTCCTTCAGGGTGCAAGTGGAAAAGCCACTGCTCTTCTGAATGAAGAAATGAAATACCTGGAAATGAGCAGCAGCTTCCACTGCAAACACAGCAAGTCACCAACCCAAGGCAAAGATTAGACTGTCAGTCTGGAGGGTCTTACCCATGCTCAGGGATCTCTTCAGGCATTCCTGGTCTGGGTAACCTGCTGCTTGTGGATGGACAGGGTGAAGGGAGCCTCGGGTTGTGGCTTTCACCCTTGTGTGGTGCTAAGGTGTTTCCTCATTTCTCTCTAGGTCTTTCTTTCTCACACCAGGCTTGATTTCTGACCAAATCCAAAGAATAACAAACATGGGAGCCCACCATGGGAGCTCAGACTAGACCATGCTTAAAAAACAGAGGCCACTGAGCTACACAAATCACCATCCTGGGTACCAGCTCGTCCATCCTTGATCCCAAGGATGTTTTTTATTTCCTCCTAGATCCTTCTGAGGTGCTGATGGAGAAGGTCTTGACCTGGACTCCTGGGATGGTCCTGTCTGAGGACTCATATTAACTTCAGGTGCTCCCCAGCTGAAGAGTGATGAGAATCAGGCCTCCATCCCTCCTCCTATTCTTATTTAATTCCTTTTGCGTGAGGTTTGAGAAAGCAGGTGACTCTCTACCCATAGGGGGTTCTGGTGACTCTCTACCCATAGGGGGTTCTGGTTCCCTGACCACCTGGCATGGGTGTCCTACTGCAAAGACAAGCCTAGCACCTAATTTTAACAGGATTTTCCATTAGCAGAAGAGCCAGTGAAGCCTCTGTAGAGTCACAGAATAGTCAAAGTTGAAGAAGCCCTCAGAAATCATCGAGTAAAAAACCTAGACTAGGATATATCCCATTTTTTTTGCAAATACCTGCACTGCAGACACCATCAGCTCACTGGTTGTGCCTGGATGTTTTTGCAGTCATAGACTCATGCTATGGTTTGGGTTGGAAGGGACCAGCAACACCCCCCATGCCATGGGCAGGGACACCTCCCACTATCCCAGGCTGCTCCAACCTGGCCTTGGACGCTTCCAGGGATCCAGGGGCAGCCACAGCTTCTCTGGGCACCCTGTGCCAGGGCCTCCCCACTCTCACAGGGAAGAATTTCTTCCCAATATCCCATCTAACCCTGCCCTCTGGCAGTTTAAAAACACTGCCCCTTGTCCTATCACTTTCTGCCCACATAAGAAGTCATTCTGCCTCCTTTTATAAGCCTCCTTTAGGCACTGAGGGCTCCCTGAAGCCTCTCCTCTCCCTGTGAGCACCCCCAGCTCTCCCAGCCTGGCTCCAGAGCAGAGGGGCACCAGCCCTTGGAGCATCTCCATGGCCAGAGACAACCAAAGGGAAATGAACTCTGTGCTACAAACCAGCCTTAAACTCCTGGCCCTACATCTCTGAAAAGTCTCCAGTTAAATTCTCTCGGCAGGTGTTTGCTCAGGGAAGAGAAACCTTGCCACAAACCTCAGAACCACCTCCCAGCACCCCCAGACATCAACCCAGGAGAGCTCCACTGCTCTCCACACTCAGCAAAGACACGACCAAAATATGAGCTACAAACTAGGATCTCATCTTGGGTTGAACAACCCACTGCTAAAGATCCTCATTAGCCAGAGAAGCTGTTAATTGTACTTAAACTCCTGGGGATAGCATCCTGTGCTCAGGAACTGTGATCACACATCCAAGAGGGAGTTAAATTTCTCAGCTGATAAACAGGCTGTGGCGGTATCGGGGAGTTTGAGCTGACTTAAAGAAAAGAATCATGGCAGATTATTCGGGCAGGGAGAAACGGCTGACAGCATTTAGCACATACATAACTCTTGTTATTTGAAATTTTGGGTTATTTCAGCTTTTCAGCACCGATGGGATGAATATTAGTCCTGTGTAACTAATGTGGGAGCTACTCTGCAGAGAGTGGCAAAGATATGTGCAGACTCAGAGTCTGAGGATGGAGCGAGTACGGAAGTTTCCGAGTGCTGAAGGACTTTTAAGCGGAGCTGAGACTCTTTTGTCACTTGAAAATTTTAATTTTACTAGAAATTTTCATCAGACGTCAGTGAATAGTGTGACTCAATGACGACTTCTTGTAAATTCATGTCAAAGGGAGAAAAAAAGAAGTCAAAACATTTGGATGTTTTCAGAGGAAAATAGTTCACTTACTCATTTCACTGTGATGCGATTTGAAGGCTCAATTTGAAATGTCTCTGAATTTTTATAAATTCCCATTTATTCTTAAGTTGAAACAATACATTGCTCTTCAATTGAAAGTTATTTTGTTTTTCATGGGAGTTTTGCTTTCATTTAAAATGTGTATCAATATCATTTTCAGTTGGTCCCGAATTCTTTCACTTTATTTTATCTAATGAAATAAATAAAACCCGTTCTACCTTACCACGTACAACCTTCTTTTTTAGCAGAGTCGGCCCCAGATGTTTCAGCTTGTGGATTTACAGTAAAGTTTACTGATTTCTGCACGTTTCAGACCTGTCTCCTGAGCTGTAAAATCCAAGATTAGAAGTTTCTATTCCCTTCTTGACAGCAATGAACGATTCTCAGACTTGAATAGGAAATTGCAATTAATAAAGAGGGAGGGGGAATCAGAGGCAGCATATTTTGTAGTCATAAAATAAATGAACTTTAGCTGTGTTTATGTTATACATATAATATGGCAGGAAGTTAGGATCAAAGCTGTGTTTATAAAGGACTTGGTGAGTTGTGTGCTCAGAGGAAGCAAATGGGTTCGTGGGAGGTACCTAAAGAATGAAGTTTGGATTTTTAGCTGGTGGAAATCAGTGTGCCTCCTTTGGCTTCTCTGATTTACACCAGCAGAGAAGCTGGCTTAAGGGTTTCAAGGCAGAACAGATATGGTAAAACAAAATAAAATTATTTTTTCCTACTGAAATGTATTTGCCTGAGGTTCTTTCTCTATTTCAAAGTACTGGGAGTCACTCAGAGGAACAGGGTCCTGATTTCCAGCTTCATTAACTGGAAGGTTGTCAGGTGGTTGGAACGAGACAATCTTTAAAGTCCCTTCCATCCCAAATCATTGTGTAATTTTGTGATTCTAAGGTGTAAAGGTGCAAATGAGGTTTGGAGCTGGTTCCTGCCCGGGTTGGCCGAGGGAGTGTCAGAATGGGGCTGCTCAGAGAGCTCAGCTTTCAAATACTGGCATCTCCCCAAGCCCACAAGTGCCAAACTGTTTATTTGCAGGTTACACCACCTCCCCTGCATTCCTCCCAATACACCTGATCACTGAAAGGGAAACTGAGGCATGGTCAAATGGGATAATTCATTCCGGGTCTTGCAGGGAGAGGAGTTCAGTTCAGTCTTACTGAGCCTTACTCAGCCTGACTCCCTGCCTGAGCTATGCCATCAACTGCAGCGCTCCCACAGGGTGAAAATTCCTCCCAGCAATGATTTCAGCCCCGTGGAGAGCTGAGCCAAACCCTCAAACACCACCCTCACCCCCAGGGAGATACTGGGGCAAAGAGGCAGCAGACAGCAGCAGGGTGAGAGCAGACACACAGCCCTGATTCACCACTCCAGGGACACCTCAGCTCTCGAGGCACCATCGATCCCAGTGGATCATCCCACTGCAGGGTGTCCCACAGCCCTGGGCTCCAGCTCTCCCTGGGGACACAGCCCAGGGAAACACAGCCCAGTGCTGGAGGGAGCTCAAAACCTCGGCAGGTCAAAATCTGTCCTGCAGTCACGATGCTGTTCCCACTGACTTGAGAGGAAGCCCCGAGCAAGAGGATTTGAAAAACCCTGAGAAAAAGTGCAGCCCCAGCTGTAATGAATGTTCTCCTGGCCGTGGGGTTGGTGGGACACAGGTCCCCCGTGGGCTGTGGGACACGTGGGTCCCAGCCAGCAGACAGAACCACAGACCTCAGCTCTGCTGAGCTCTGTGCAAAGGCTGCTGCTGGTACTCAGGAATTATTTTAGTCTCTTTCTTCCCAGCTCCAGGCTTAGCTACAGCATTCCAGAGGGTTAATCAGGTCCCCTGAGCTGGGTGCCTGCTGTCAGGATGAGGAGCAGTGGCTTCCCTGCACATCCTGGGCCACTGCTGTTGGAAGGGGACATTGCTTTGGGCATCACACGTCCCTGGGTGGGCTCTGTGCCTGCTCAGCCTCCCCTGCACACAGTGGGGAGCACCCTTTTCACAAACAACTTGCCAAAACTTTAGAGCACAACTCGTGAGACAACCCTAAATCGGCACATGGGCACTACAGCAGGGCCACAGCTCCTGGGGGTGCTGGATCAGTCCTGGAAAACCACATGGGATCTTCACCCATCACCCTTATGGATAATACTCGGTCCTGCTCCAGGTCCCTGCACAACAACAGCAACCAGGAAGTCAAGGTTTGTGCTTCAGGCTCTGGCACACTCCTTGGAGAGATAAAATCTCACTCATCTCCAACACAGACCCCCAGGGGCATATCTCCCAAACTGGGAGAACAAGATAGCAAAACTGTTTGGAGACCACTGTGCCATAAAAACAGCCTGTTTGAATCAGAGCTGCTTCCTCCTTAGCCTGCACTTTGTTAGTTAAAATGCTGAATGCAGAATGAATGAATTAATTAAAGCAATTATTATGCTGCTATTTTATTCATTTGCTGCCTACTTTGATTGATTATATGACTTTGCTTAATAAATATTGAATAAGTGCTAATTAATTGAATTAATTCATCGCTGGTTTATTCACCTTTCAGTCACCTATACCTCATTTCCATGCATGAGTTGTGGTCCTGAAAAGTTTGTCCCAAGGAGCAGGTCCCCAGGGGTTCAGCCCCAGGCAGCGGAGCTGGGATGGGGTCACTTACCAAAGGGCAGGATGAAGAAGAAGGGGAACCAGCAGAGGATGAAAACACCCACGACGATGGCGAGAGTCTTGGCTGCCTTTTTCTCCCGGGAGAACTTGAGGAGCCGCACGGAGAGGGAGCTCCTGAAGTTGTGGCCCTTGCTCCGGGTGCTGGAGAGAGGCTCCTCCAGCACGCTGCGGCAGTGGATGCGCAGCACCACCTCCATGGACTTGTTCCTCTCCTTCTTGACCCCGGCCTCCAGGCTCCGGGTGGTGCGCCTGGCCACCACGTAAATCCTGAAGTACATCACCAGGATGACCATGAGGGGCAGGTAGAAGGAGAAGAGGGAGGAGAACAGGGCATAGCCCGGCTCCTCCGTGATGCTGCAGATGCTCTCATCCGGCGGCGGCGGCTCCTTCCAGCCCAGCAGGGGCCCGATGGAGATGACCATGGAGGAGAGCCAGACCACCACGAGGATGACCCCCGCCTTCCTCTCGGTCATGATGGTGGGGTACTTGAGGGAGTACTTGACGCCGATGTACCTGTCCACGGAGATGATGCACAGGCTCATGATGGAGGCAGAGCAGCACAGCACGTCCACCGCCGCCCAGATGTTGCAGAAGATGCGCCCGAACACCCAGAAGCCCAGCACCTCCAGGGTGGCCGAGAAGGGCAGCACGGTGGTGCTGAGCAGCAGGTCGGCGATGGCCAGGTTGACGATGAAGTAGTTGGTGACGGTCTGCAGGTGCCGGTTGCAAGCCACCGAGAGGATGACCAGGATGTTGCCCACGATGGCCGAGAGGATGAAGACGGCCAGGAAGACCCCGACGCCCACCGCCTGCACATCCAAGGCGAAAGTCAGCGTGGTGCCGTTGCCCTCGGGGGTCTCCTCCCCTTGAAGACCCCAGGACCGGTTGGCAGCGCTCTGGCTGCCCTGTCCCGTCCGGTTCCCACTCAAGCTGCCATTGCTCAGCTCTGGGAAAGTCATTGTAGAAAAAGTCCGGGCTCCATTGAGGGCGAGGAGAAAGCGGTGCCGAGGAGCAGCTCCCCCGGCATGATCCCCGGCCGGCAGCCCCCGCCAAGACGCGCTCCGCACCTCGCTCCCCCGGCCGGGGTGGAGGGATGGAGGGAGAGAGGGATGGAGAGAGAGAGGGAGGGAGGGCAGGACGCGCTGACCGTCGCCNGGAGGGTCTCGCAGCAGAGGGGTGCAGCCCCAGGAGGATCACTCAGCACTGTAGTCCAGCCCCAGGAGGATCACTCAGAAGTGGGGTGCAGCCCCAGAAAGGGTATCGCAGCACCGGGTTGCAGCCCCAGGAGGGTCACTCAGCAGAGGGTTGCAGCCTCAGAAAGGGTCACTCAGCGCTGGGGTCCATCCCTCCAGAGAGTCATTCGGTACTGAGGTGTAGCCCCAGGAGGGGTCACTCAGCACTGGGGTGCAGAACCAGGAGGGATCACTCAGCCCCGAGGTCCATCCCCCAGGGG